>JAPYZC010001384.1:0-20699 GCA_030522665.1 Ichneumoninae sp. A BG-2022a | reverse complement strand
TTTTCAGATTTTTATCCGATCGAGAAGTGTTTGTAATTCTCTTTTATTCCTCTCAAACTTAGGCGGCGTCAGTCATTGCGCTAGTACTACCTTAATTTTATATGCTCGTTTTTGTTAATGAATATTTTTTATTAAAGTTGTTAATACATGTTTGCAGGCTTTTGCTGAAGGACGCTTTGCCGCTCACCGAAGATCACTTCGTGATCGGCAACACTCCGGCGAACCTGCGTCTCGGTCTCGACATCGGTGGCACGGACGTCGAGTGGAACGATTCCACGATCGATCTCTCGGCCCCGAGTATAATGGCAGATCCCCCGAATTCATCGCCTTTCATCTACGAATTCGTCGAAGTCGATCCGATAAATTGAAAATTGAAGAACGCTGCACAGCACTCGAAACCGCGCGATCTAAAACGAAAGAAAAGAAGAAAAAAAATATAGATAAACGGGGCGATTTTCGCCGACAACGATATCGAGTGCTCCGGCTGAAATGCAAACGAAGAATCGATGAAAAAAAAAATTAACGCGAAGTATCCACCAATCGACGATTTTTAACTTGCGCACAATTTAGCTCGCATTTTTTTTTAGCTACGGAAAACAAAGATCGTCGCGACATTCCTTTTATGAATTTTTAGGCCGAACATTTTTTTACAAATTTCGAATAATTCTCGGAGCTTGTGGAAAGATATAACCTTGACGAAAACTTGGCTCGAATATTGACGGTGGCAATGGAAACAAAAAAATCATAAATTTCGTCTACTTTGAGAATTTACCTTTAAAAAAAAAACAATCGCACTATCTACGAGCGAATCGGCTAAAAATGAAAAATTGTGCAAAAAAAAAAATCAGAAAAAATCTGGCTTGCGCAAAAAATGATGATTTTTTTTGGGTAAAGATTAGAATCGATATTGGTGTTCTCCTTCTAGAATATGTGTATAACAGGTATACCCGGCCATCGCGGTTGTCTCTATAAGTAAACAAAAATTATTTATGGACCCGCGATAATCTTCGTCCGTCTTGCCGGGGATAACCCGTTTCTCCCTTCTCCTCGTTGCATAGAGTTTTAGCCAATCTCTTAGAGACGCGAAACATTACTGGGTTTTGGGTGGAAAAAATAAACAAAAAGACACAAATCTGCGAATATTAAAGCCAACAACTCGAGCGCGAAATTCGACCGGCGAGATAAACAAAAATCACGGAACAAAATTTCGACAATTATTTTTTCACGAGGGAAGAAAAAATTTCAATTTTTCGTCTCGGATAGTGTCGGTCGATGTTTTACGATTAAAAAACGAAACGCTCGAACTTCGACGAGATCGCGGAATCGCGTAAGAATTTTTATTTTCGAGATCGAATCAAAAGATCGCACGATAAATTAGCGGACTAGTATTGCCGCGAATATAAATCCAAAAAGAAACCCCCTTTAAAACAAATTTTGCAGAATCTTTTTTTTTGTATCTAATTTACGGGAAAAAAAACAGAACAAAAAAAATGAAAATTTAAACTCTGCAGGTTTGCTAGGAACAATTGAGGCATTGAGGCAGCTGTCACAGGATTAAAAAAAGGATAATTAGTTTTTTCAATTAATTCTCATTGTATTATATATGTCGGCTATTATTATTGTTGTTATTTAATTAATGTTACTAATGAATTTCACACACGTGTAATTAAATACGCTAGATCAATAAACTTTATTTCTGATGTACAAATCATCGAATTTTTCGTGTCATATATTTCTTACTTTTAGATGATTTCCTCAAGTCCGATAAAAAAAATATATGAATTTTTAATTACCGGTACGTAAGTCTGAGAAAATCAGTCGATCCACTTTTCATTTCTTTTTTGACAATAAGTCTAAAAGTTTGAAAAAAAATTCTAAAAAAATTGAAACTTTGTACGAAATCGAATTTTTTTACGGAAGTGAAATTTCCTCGGCGTACGCCGTGACGCTTAATCGCGAGTGCTATATTATTTCGCGCGTGAGCGATTAACTGTCTTGACCTTTTTTTTATTTCACGGTTTTCGGACACGGTGAAATTGTTTCGCAGGATTTGGTTTGAAACCGAGGAGTCAGCGAAGGTGACGAGTTACATGTAATAGGGGGGAGCGTCTCGGACGCTGAGCGAAAGAAAGAAGGGAGACGCAGAGATACAACGATGAAATGGAAAGTTGTTGGCCCAGCGTTTGCGAGGCACCAGCTAATTCAATTTCACACTGTAATAAGAAGACAAACAAAATATAAAGGCTTATGTTATTAGTTTGAGCTTCCCATTCTCGAACGGTAAATTGCTTCCGGTTCGCCTTACTTCTTCGCTCTCCCGATCTCGGCAAATTTCGGTGAAGATAATTGAGACGTTACTATGAAAAACGGATTGGAACAGTAAAAAAAAAATTTGTCAACATCCGAACGTGCGATTTTTCCAATTAATCGTATATAATAAAATACACAAGTGTTCGATTTCCAGAGAACAAAAAAATCTTATCGTTTTGAGCTTCGGATTGTTTAATCGTAAATTGGTTCCCCTTCGACACTTTGCGGATCTTGGAAAACTTCCGAAATTATAATTGACACGTTACTTTGAAAAACGGGTAGGGATATTTTTTGAAAAAATTGACCATTAATTATAGTTCCATTAATTATATGTAATAAAATACCTAAAATGCTGATATCCAAAGAATCGAAAAAAATGCTTGCTTATTGATTTAAGCTTCCGATTCGTTAACGATAAACTTGGGCAATGATAATTGAGACGTTACTTTTAAAGCTAGATTGGAAATAATTTTGAAAAAATTCACAAACATCAGGTGGTGCGAATTTTTCAATTAATTATATATAATAAAATACACAAGTTTCGATTTCCAGAGAACAAAAATATCTTATCGTTTTGAGCTTCGGATTGTTTAATCGTAAATTGGTTCCCCTTCGACACTTTGCGGATCTTGGAAAACTTCCGAAATGATAATTGACACGTTATTTTGAAAAACGGGTAGGGATATTTTTTGAAAAAATTGACCATTAATTATATATAATAAAATACCCAAAATCCTGATTTCCAAAGAATCGAGAAAAATGCTCGGTTATTGATTTAAGCTTTCGATTCGTTAATGATAAAATTGGCCAATGACAATTGAGACGTTACTTTTAAAGCCAGATTGGAAATTATTTTGAAAAAATTCACAAATATCAGGTGGTGCGAATTTTTCAATTAATTATATATAATAAAATACACAAGTTCCTGATTTCCAGAGAAAAAAAAGGCAATCTCTCAACCGCAACGACTCGTAGAAAGAAAGGAACCGAAACATCAGAATGACAATCGCAATCCGAGTCTCGGAGAGAGGAAGACTAGCCGGTTGACTCTCCCCGACGAGACGACCAGAGATAGAGTTGCGTAATGGATAATAAAAGACTGGATCGATCGGTGTGGTGCGTCTCCCGATTATCGAATATAAATCCCGTCGCGGAGAGATTCGAATCTCCGAATTCACGCAGTTCCGCGTATCAACCTTGGTCGAATCTCGTGGCCAATTTAATTTTATATCTTTTATAACGAGTCGAACGGTGAAAAAAAAAAAAAATCGGAAAGGAAAAAACCCTCCTCGCACCGGTGAAACGGCGAGCTGTACAGATCTTTCCTGTTTCGTTTCCCCACGAAGGAAGTTGCGTTAACACGAAATAAAAATAAATAAATAATTAACAAATTTCTGATTTTTGGGTCAGACTACTAAAAATGGTGTAAAACCTCAAAAAATGAAATTTTGAGCGACCGAGAGAGTCGATGAGTTTGCAAATTTGCAAGAATTATCATAGCTCTGAGTTGGAGTAAACTACATTTTTTTTTTTTATCAGATGAGATACCGCGAATCTTTTTTCCTTCTGTGTAGATCGTCGATCTCGACGAGGCGGAGTACGATTCGTCGATCGTTGCGTAATTCCGTTGCGCGTGTTAAAGTCGAACGATCACGATCGAATTGTGCGGGCGTTATTTTGCGCAATGAGATGGAGAATACTTCGTTGCGGTTCTTTTTTTTTCTGCACGAAAAATCTCAACGTTGAGCAACGTTAGGACTGGTAAAAGGAAACGAGTCCTCGAGGATAAAGTATTGGGCGCAGTATTAGTCGCGGCGAGTCGTATGCTCGACTTCCTCCGGAGATCGATCCTTGCAACCGATTCCGATTTGTAATTGCTTAGAAAGCCCAGCGAGAAGGCTCGATGGAAGATCTCGACTGTTTCGAAATACTTTTTTTTTCCGCCGATTCGCAAATGCCGTAACATTTGAGAAAAGTCAAAATTTATCTATCTCTTCGTAATATGAAAAGATTTCACTGACACCGCTGAGTACAAAAATCGATACCCTTCGCCGGAAGTGACGTCATACCGGCAACACGTCACTTCCGGTCCGGAAATTTTACTTTTCGACCGAAAATACGTCACTTCCGGTCCAGAAGTGACGTCCTAACGGAAAATCGTCACTTCCGGTCCGGAAATTTTACTTTTCGACCGAAAATACGTCACTTCCGGTCCAGAAGTGACGTCCTAACGGAAAATCGTCACTTCCGGTTTGAAAATCTCATTTCTCGAAAAATCGTAACTTCCGGTCCGGAAATCTAACTTTTTGACCGGAAGTGACGACCTACCGGAAATGTGTCACTTCCGGTTTGAAAATCTCATTTCTCGACCGAAAGTGACGTCCTAACGGAAAATCGTCACTTCCGGTTTGAAAATCTCATTTCTCGATCGGAAGTGACGTCCTAACGGAAAACGTCACTTCCGGTTTGAAAATGTCATTTCTCGACCGGAAGTGACGTTCTACTAGAAAAATCGTAACTTCCGGTCCGGAAATCTAACTTTTTGACCGGAAGTGACGACATACCGGAAATATGTCACTTCCGGTTTGAGAATTTCATTTCTCGGCCGGAAGTGACGGAACCCCGGAAAATCGTCACTTCCGGTTTGATAATCTAATTTTTCGGGCGGGAGTGACGTATTTCCGGTATGACGGAACTTCCGGTCGAAAAGTTCCGATTTCCAAATTCCATAGTTCGTCCGAGTCACAACAACCAGCCAGTATAATATGAAGTGAAAAAAAATGCAATCATTCATTTGATTTTTTAAATAATAATAATATTTTTTGCACTGTATGGATTTTTATCATTATCGAGCGATTATAAGAAATTCGATTTTCACATTCCACGCGCGACTCGTGCGATATATCTCGAGGTTCATCGAATTTTTCTATAATCAGCGCGAGATAACGGATATCTCAGTGGAGCGCAGATATAATTTTTATTTCTGTTTATAACCGTAAGTTTGCCAAGCGCACACAGTAAACCGTTCGTCTAACCGCGAGTCCTCGTGGCTTGTGCCGTTGCATTGTGAAAGGCGCATGTATTTTTTTTTTATATATAAAATCTATTATGCATCCTATACCCGCGTTATAATGCAAGCCGGACCTGCATGCGCGAACCTACCGTACGCTATGCCGATCCACGATATTCCTTCGACGAATAATTGCGCAATATAATTAGATTACCAACCGCCGTCCGGAGAGATCTCACGATCGATATTGTAACTGTTTCTATCTCGATTCACACGACAAACGAGCTCTCTTATTCATCGCTGTTAATTACTCGGCATGATTGCCAACTTTCGACAATCCTGTTTTGCAAATGTAAAACACAATAATCGTTTAATGCCCTTCGTGTCCAAGTTTACGCAATTCGGATTAATCTTCGAATCGCATACACATGTTTTATTTTACTCGTCATTAATATGATTTGGACGATTTCGTTTGAATTTATATATTCAATAAATTGCGAACGGTAATAGAAAAGAGTAAAAAAAAAACGGATCTTACACACTTCGGGATAAAAGCAAATTATCGAGGTCTTTATCTAACACGAGCCAGTAATTTAAACTATAGACAAGTTTACCACTTAGTAAGAAAAAAAAATTGATTCGACTCATCGTGTACGTTTTTTTTATTTTACTCGTGATTAATATGATTTGCACGATCTCATTTGAATTAATAATCAATCAATTTTGCAAACAGCTGTAAAAAACAGTTTAAAAAAACGTATCTTAAGACTGTGATTAAAGCGAATTATCGAGGTTTTTATCTAACAGTTGAGTCAGCCATTTAATTTTCTACAAACAAGTTTAGCACTTACCATAAATAAAAAGTATTGATTCGACCTATCGCGTACCGTTTTTTATTTTACTCATATCGTGCATACTTTTATAATTTGTACAATTTCACTTGAATCAATCAGTCAATTGCAAACAGTAATAGAAAAGAGTTAAAAAGAAACCAATCTTAAGCACTTGGGGATAAAAGCAAATTATCGAGGTCTTTATCTAATACTTGAGCCAGTAATTTAATATTCTACAGACAAGTTCAGCACCCAGTAAAAAAAAATAAAAATAAAAAATAATAGATTACAGATTTCGTTACCGACTGAGCCCGGATCTACGACTTTCGCATAGGCTCGGAGTCTGACTGAAGTATGTTAGCCGCGATCAATGTTATTTTCCCTGAAGATAGTTCTTCGGCGGATATAATAAGAGCCAGCAGAGCCGTTCCCATTGGCCGAGACTTTATCGGCGAGCCCCGGGCGACCCGCGGAACGAGCACGAACAGCTGAGGCCAGAGGGGTCGTAGAGGTCGCGCTCGGCGCGGACCCCGCAGGAAAGGTTCTGGCGCGCATGCGCGAAGGCCAGTTCGGGTCGCGGACTCTCGTTTCAGCTGGAGGTGCTCGCCGCGACTCTCGGGCGAACGTTCGTTTTCCGGTTTTCCGTTTTACTCGGCGGGCCCGCGCGCGAGCGGGACAGAGGGACGTCGAATAGAAAAGGAAACTGGCGAACGAACGGTGTCTGTCGAGCGGGCGGGTTTCTCGCCTCGCGTCTCGGCGAACCGAAGCCCAACGCCGTTGCTCGCTGCGAGAGGGAAAGTATATTTTATACCACGCTCCGCTTGGCAAGAGAAAGGGGACACGCTTTGCTCCTAATTTTCTGTTTTAACTTTTATCTCTCTCTGTCTCTATACATATGTATTTATATATATATTTATATGTGTATATATATATTATGTGTATATATATGTGTGTCGGTGAGTTTATATACGCGGACGCGCGCGAGAGACCGACTGAGACTATCCCACGTTGAACTGCACGCTGCTGGGTAATTTCGAAGCTGGGACTCGAGCACGACTCGATCTCACATGCTTTACCGCACGTTTGTGTGGTTTGCACTGTAACGCGGCGCGCTCGTGCCTATGAGGCGGATTTTATACATGTAACGAGCGGAGGACGGCATTTAGATTGTTTGAACAAATGGAATAACTTATTTTATTTAAGAAAGTTAAATAATTCATTTTATTTAAACAATTAAATCATTTATTTTATTTTCAAAAATTAATCATTCATTTTATTTAAACAATTAAATCATTTATTTTATTTAAACGATTGAATTATTTATTTTATTTTCAAAAATTAAATTATTTGTTATATGAAACAAAATTAAATAAAAAATGGAAGAGCGAGGTAAGACGGACCATTCTGATTAATTTTTTTGGGGCTGATAAAAAATGTCTTGTCTCGGGTGGAGGACGCAGAACCTTTTTGTTTCGTACTTCCGTTCTCGTACGAGACTTTTTTTATCGATTACCTTGAAAGTTAATCTTGCCATACTTTTTTTTATCGATGGTATTCGATGTTGCGCAAAGAATTTCTCCGGGATGGAGAGATAGAGAGAGAGAGAGAGATCTCGGAGAATGGTCGATCGATCGGAACGGAACAATAGCGGCGGAAGGATTTGGAGAAATTCTTTTCTCGCACGGTGTTATTCAACGCCGATGGATTCGATGATCTCATTGAGTTGAACGCCGGCCGAGCCTCCTAAAACGGCTCGATGAGCGTTTTAGTTGTAACGACGATATGTGATATTTGTAACGCATGTTCGTTTTGACCCATGGAAAAAAAGTTATGTCGAAGGGCCGACGAAATGTTTGAAAATTCTAAGAATCCCCAAGAAATTTTGAAAACGTTAAGAATCTCCAAAAAATTTTGAAAATGTTAAGATTTCTCAAGAAACAGTGAAAATGTTAAGAATTCCCAAGAAATTTTTTAAATGTTAAGAATTCTCAAGAAACAGTGAAAATGTTAAGAATTCCCAAGAAACAGTGAAAATGTTAAGAATTCTCAAGAAACCGTGAAAATGTTAAGAATTCCCAAGAAATTTTGACAATGTTAAGAATTCTCAAGAAATTTTGAAAATGTTAAGAATTCTCAAGAAACAGTGAAAATGTTAAGAATTCCCAAGAAATTTTGAAAATGTTAAGAATTCTCAAGAAACAGTGAAAATGTTAAGAATTCCCAAGAAACAGTGAAAATGTTAAGAATTCCCAAGAAATTTTGAAAATGTTCAGAATTCTCAAGAAACAGTGAAAATGTTAAGAATTCCCAAGAAATTTTGAAAATGTTAAGAATTCCCAAGAAATTTTCAAACTTTTAAGAGTACCTAATAAATTCAGCATATTTAGTGAATTCCCAATAAATCTTAATATTATCAAAAAAAAAAGCAAACTATTTTTGGATAATATTAGAAAGCCTCGAAGTCTGCGGACCGGCTGGCTCAGCCGGGTCCTTGTCGGGGCTCCGAGCCGCTGGCGTGGATTGAAATAAATAAAAACGAAATGCAGAGCCAAGCATAGATGGAGATATCGTCCGACGAAGGAGCGTGCGGCAACAGACTTCCGGCTCTCCGTCCGGCGCGCGGTAGCTTTTTAGCTTCTCGGGCTCACTTCCGGGATTCGAGAGCCCAGGAAGAGTGATGGAATGCTCGCGAGCGCAACAACCAGAGCCGATAGACTGGACGGAGTAGTCCTACTATACTACATTGGAGATCGGGCCGCGATTGTGGAAGGGGATTATATATCGAAAGGAGCGAGCCTGTTCGACTCTCGGGCGGGCATTCTCCTACCGAAGAATTATCTACCGACCCGCGTCGGAACTCTCCAAGTTTTGTTATGCAACAAAGACTCTCGCGGAGAGTCGGACTGAAACCTATTCTAACATTGAACGTTGACCAAGTTTCGCTCGGTATCTTCTATTTTCGCAGTCAATTTTTAAGCCACCTTTCAAACCGCTAATTGACAATTCGCTCACAAGTGAGAAAAAAAAAGTTGGGGCAAAATGGACCGGTGTGCTCTACCCGAGATAAGACTGTTTTATTCATGAACGACCGAGAGTTGGTAAAAATTGTTTATGGACAATTCAGTCGCAGGTGACAAAAAGGAGAGAGGGAGCGGGGCACAATGGACCAGCCTGCAATATCCGAGACTTTTTTTTCGTTTCACCGGAAGTTGGTAAAAATAGTTAATGCACAATTCACTAACAAGTGAGAAAAAGTAAAGGGAGATCGGGGCAAAATGGACCAGAGTGCACTATCCTAGAGTATTAATTTATCATGAACCGCCGGAAGTTGGTAGAAATAGTTGATAGCCAATTTATTCATAAGTGAGACAAAGTAGAAGGATATCGGGGCAAAATGGTCCATAGTGCTCTATCCGAGAGACTTTGCACGAACGGCCGGAAATTGGTAAAAGTAGTTAATAGACTATTCACGCATAAGGGAGAAAAAATAGGGGGGGGGGGGGAGCGGGGCAAAATGGACCACAGCTACTTTGTGCGCGATCAGATTTTTTTTCACGAACTACCGGAAGTCGGTAAAAATTCCACGCCACGGAAGTTCCCCGGAAGTGAATGGACAATTCCCTCATAAGTCAGAAAAAGTAGGGGCGAAAATGGGCCAGGTGGAGCGGGGCGAAAATGGACCAAAGTGCTCCATGCGAGAAGAAATTTGTTTAAATTACCGACTTCCCTCCGGAAGTCGGTGAAAAGTGGTTCATTTTGCCCCGCTCTCCCCAAAGCCAGATCTCAGGACGTCCGATTCTGGACATTGAATCGCGAGGCTCTCGAACTCTCTCGATGTAACGCGCGCAGAGTCCGCATGCCGCGTACGCCAGCACACTTCCGGTTTGCTCGGCCTGAGAGAAATTAATTGGATTCCTCGATCGTTAGCGAACGTGATTTTACTTAAGCTATTACGAGGGGGTAGAGAAAGATCTCCGGACGGAGGAGAGCCACGTCGTGTAAGGCTTCGGTGCCAGCCGACGACGCGGACCAGATTGGAGAACTTCCGTTGCTAGCTCGATGGCCGCCTTGGAGAACATGTGGAGAACGCTCCGGCGCATGCGCAGCAAGCCGCAAAGAAAATTCGTCCTCGACAAGAACTTCGCAACGATTCATCGAGCAGTTTCAACGATACAGTTTCTCCGCCGGAACGATACGCTCGACGAAAACCGAAAAGCCCCTCATCATCGTCTTTTCGACCTCGAAAAGCGGCTCTCTGTTCAGGCCGGACGCTTGGCGCGTACACAACCGGATGTCAAACGAAAGGCGGAATTCTTTCCCAGCGTTTGTCCTTCTTTTTGTTTTCTATTTCTTCTTGATTATTATCATCACCAACAACAAAGGGAAATAATATAAGATATTGAATAATAATTAATTATATTTATTAATTATATGAATATATTATATATATTAATTATATCGATTGAACAACGATTTTTTAATTTTTGAGCAATTTTTGAGAAACGTCAATTTTCGTGATATTCAAATGACGATCCTAGCTTCCAATGAAGCTAGGAAAAATCCTGGGTGCCCATCGTGTTCTACGGGAAAAAATACACAAGATAGGACCTTGTGCGAAGTTCTAGAATCGTCTTATCGTGCCGTTTGGAGACGTTGAAAAACGTGCAAAATAGATTGACAAGGGCAATCAACCATGGGTAGCCTTGGCATTTTTCATGAAATATTTTTTGTACTGCAGTGGGACTTTTGTATCTTCAATTTTACGCACTGAAAATAGTTTGTTCTAATGTAAAATCCCATTTTCGGGATTAAAATCTAAAACATTGGGTGTGGAGCAAAATGAACGTCATATTCGTTTTTTTTTTGTGTCTGTGTTTAAACGTAAACCAAATCGGTTATTGAACTAAATGTTGTTTCGTACGTCGCGCCCGATAAGCATATCTTAATTTTTTATAAACGTCCCAAGACAACCTGGAAATTTCGTACAGACTTTTTATTTCGTATGCCATGTCAAACGAAAGGCGGAATTCTTTCGCAACGTCTATCTATTTCCTTCTTGTTGCTTTTCGTCTTTCCTCCTTTTTTTCATTTTTTTTTCTCTTTCTGATCATTATCAAAACCGACAACAAAGTTCAGAATTCCGCGCGCTCCGCCACCAAGCCAATGTCATCAGAAACAGATGCAGCTTCGCTTTAAAAAAAAATATATATATATAAAAAAAAAATAATCTGCACATCCACTCGCCGCAATCGGAGCGCGACGATTCTTCCTACATGCGGCTCGGATATAATTTAAACAAAAAAAAACACGGATTTGCGGAGAACGCGCGTCGGATAGAGGCGAGTTCGCAAACGGTCGTAGGAGTGACGACGTTTGACGCTCGTGGCTGTGCAAATGTGCGGCAGACCACGAAAGCGATAATGCCGTGGCGTTTCGCGAATGCTCGCGCTCGCCGGCAGACCTTGTGTCTCTCGGGCCGAGCGCGGTACAGAGACACGCGGGGTGCGCGCAACGCGGGCTCCCCGAGCTGCGGTGTGTCTCTCTTTCCCGATTAACTGTGCAGAAGGACAGAGACGAAAGGCTCGCGGCTCTTGCCGACGTAGCTGGAGCAGCTCTAGACACGAATACATTTTTTTTTTTTTAATATACATCGAGGCGTTTCCAGCATCAGCGTACGCGATCCAAGGTTTTCTCGAGCCCGCGGGAGCGAGCAGCAGATACGAACTGCACTGCGCTGACTTCGGAGTAATCGATAAACGCGATTTCTACACTGAGAAAAAGGATGGTATTTTCTGCTATAGCGAATAGTTTCCAGGGGGGACGTCTATAGGGTAAAAGTGGTGAATATGGACCACCTCGATTAACACGTAAGTCAATGATATATGGACCGGGCCATATTCCCCACTTTTACCCTTAGGGTAAAAGTGGTGAATATGGACCACCTCGATTAACACGTAAATCAATGATATATGGACCGGGTCATATTCCTCACTTTTGCCCTATAGGGTAAAAGTGGTGAATATGATGGCCCACCTCGATTAACACGTAAATCAATTATATATGGACCGGGCCATATTTCCTAGTTTTACCCTATAGGATAAAAGTGATGAATACGGACCACCTCGATTAACACGTAAATCAATGGTATATGGACCGGGCCATATTCCCCACTTTTACCCTATATAGATACTTTCTCATAGTATATATTTAATTTATTAAACTATAATTATGGCTGCAATCATAATGTTTTGTTATTGTAACTATAAAATGTAAACGTTCCGCTTGAGAATTATTTTTTATAAAAAATCAATCTTGTTGCTTTTACTATGTAATTTTTTTTCAGCGTACTTTTTTCGTTTAACACTCTGCATTCGATATGATTTGCACGAAATTGATGTTTTATGATTGTCTACAGAAAAAAAAATATATATATATTAATGGAAGAGTTCTTGAGCGAAGTGGTCGCTGTGAGTTTGCATGCGGTCGTGTAATTTTTTTTTTTTCGAATGGATCCAGCTGGTACGCGGCAATGGCCATTCTTGTCGGGGATTGCGATTTATGATCTTAATAACTGAGGCCTCTCGCCGCTCAGCCTGTGCATGAATTAACAGCTCGTTCCTCTCGGCCGTTATACTTCCCAGGAATACCTAAGTTATAGTCTAGCGATTTTCACTCTCTCGCGAGCCGCTTAAAGCGATATTGCAGCGCCGAGCTACGGCGGTGCGATTGTTAGCCGCGGTTCAGTCATTGGCGGTTTCTCGGATTCTCTTAGAGTGCGGCGCGGGAATTACATCGGAAGGGGTTTTGTACGCATGGACCCAGAAAATAGGCCCTTCTGACTCTAATCACGCTATATGCGTGTCCGATCGGTTGGTTCCGTTTTCACTTATCCGGGCTTTATACGCGTCTGACCTGTCACTTCCGACTCTACTGATCGATTAATTTTGTGCGGATAAACCGCTACGGTCATTTCTATTGATCGAGTTACCATGCGCGCCGGATCTGTTACTTCCGACTCTACTGATCGATTGATCATGCGCGCACAATGTGTTACTGACATTTCTACCGATCGATCGATTCTGCGCTGCTTATCTATTACTTCTATTTCTACTAGCCTGTTCATGCTGTGCGCCTATGATGTTACCTATGATGTCCATTTATACTGATCGAGTTACTAGGCGCGCCTTATCTGTTACTTCCTTTTCTACTGATCGATTGATCATGCGCGCAGAATCTGCTACTTCCATTTCAATTGATTGCTGTATTTTGCGTGCCTGATCTGTTACTTCCATTTATACTGATCGATTGATTGGGCGCGTTTGATCTGTTAGTTCCATTTATTCTGATCGATTGATTTTGCGCGCTTGATCTGTTACTTCCATTTATACTGATCGATTGATTCTACGCGCCAGATCTGCCACTTTCTTTTCTACTGATCGATTGATTATGCGCGCTTGATCTGTTACTTCCATTTATACTGATCGATTGATTCTACGCGCTTGATCTGTTACTTCCATTTGTACTGATCGATTGATTATGCGCGCTTGATCTGTTACTTCCATTTCTACTGATCGATTGATTATGCGCGCTTGATCTGTTACCTTCCATTTCTACTGATCGATTAATTATGCGCGGCAGATCTGACACTTTCTTTTCTTCTGATCGACTGATTATGCGCGCTTGATCTGTTACTTCCATTTCTACTGATCGATTAATTATGCGCGGCATATCTGACACTTCCTTTCCTACTGATCGATTAATTATGCGCGCTGTAACTTGTCATCGATTGATTTTGCACGGCAGATTTGCCACTTCCTTTTCTACCGACTGATTATATAACTAATCGAATTGAATTTGGTGATCGATGACGAATAAACACAAAAGCATGCCAATAACTGTTACTTTTCTACAACCCCAGCGGCTGATAACTGCTCGGTCAGTTTTACTGTGTATATAGAACGACGCGGCTCGATTGCCTGGCTGTTGCACCACCACTTCGGTAACGCGAGACTGGCAGACCTCGACGCGGGTGCGGTGCAAAGTGTTTGCTGTACCTACCGTCGCAGTAGGTGGAGACAAAAACGTTCCACGGGTCACTGACATTCGATACTCGAAGCTGCGGTGTCGATAGTGCTCAATGCTGTTTGGAAATATGGTTCAAGAAGGTTGAATTTTTTTTTTTTTTTTTTTTATAAAAAAAAAAAATAAACTCCACTACACGAATCCGTACCATTGAACTTTGACGATTTTAAAATTACCATTGAATGGTGGCCTCTGCATCGCACTGAGGTAGATCCGAGTCACGTTAATTAAAATAGTCGGGAATAATGACGGAGAATCGTAACTGACTCACCGCCGCAGAATTGAGTGAATTTTCGTTACCCAACCCCGTCGACGAAAACCACCTGCGGATTCGCCGCTGCTTTCGCGGTGGCTCACGCCACGTTGTGAATATAATGTTGCACCAGCGACGACCGCGAATAAGGCATGGGAAGGAAAAAAAAAAGAAAAAAATTCTACGGGTCGCCGGTGCGAGACTTTCCCGATTTTGAAATTACCCGGCGGCTCTCGGCGTTATGATCGCGTAATGTGGATTATGGTAACTGGAAGACTAACGTATTGTAACGGAATGGCTTCTATGGCTTCCTTTCGATACAAACCCCTAGATTTTTTGTCCATGATTTTGGAACGCCAATTTTCTTTCCAGTATATAGAAACAAATATAAATATATGGAACTACAATATCCATATATGGAACTAAAATATAAATATATAGAACTTAAATATAAATATATGGAACTAAAATATAAATATATAGAACTTAAATATAAATATATGGAACTACAATATAAATATACAGGACTAAGATGTAAAAGGAAAAAAAGAGGATGTTTCCATTGTTTCCGGTAGGGGCACGAAAGGGTGAATATGGACCACCTCGATGAACGCTCAAATGCTGCACGGACCTGACCATATTCACCACTTATGTAAATACTGACCATATTACCCGATATGTAAATATCCCGCAACTAAAAAATGGAAAAACCATCAGGTGGAGGAGAAGTCGACCCGCGATGGAGGTGGCTCTAGCGGACGTATGGTGGTAGTTCCCGTAGCCCGTCGCCGAGGAGCGGAGGAAGTGGTAAGCGAAATAAAAAAAAAAACAAAGCCTCGAAAAATTTAATTTAATAAAAAATAGATGCCTGTTCACCCTCAACATATGAACTTGTACATATATTGTGTAAATAAATAAGTAAATAAATGTGTAAGTAAATAAATAAATATATAGTGCCGGATCGTTGGGAGGGAGGGTGAAGGGATGAAAGGGTGAATATGGACCACCTCGATGAGCGCCCAAATACTGCACGGACCTGACCATATTCACCACTCATGTAAATACCGACCATATAACCCTATATGTAAATATCCCTATCTAAAAAATGGAAAAACCATCGGGTGGAGGAGAAGTCGAGGCGCGATGGAGGTGGCTCTAGCGGACGTATGGTGGTGGTTCCCGTAGCCGGTCGCCGAGGATTGGAGAGGTGGTAAGCGAAACCCAAAAAAAAAAAACCCTCGAAAAATTTAATTTTACAATAAAAAAATATGCCTGATCACCCTCAACATATGAACTTGCTCATATGTTGAGGGTTGCACAATATATGTTGCATATATATGTTGCAATATATGTTGCATATATATTGTGTAAATAATTATGTAAATAAATATGTAAATAATTAAATAAATGTATAGTGCCGGGTCGTTGGGCGGGAGGGTGAAGGGGCGAATATGGCCCACCCCGATGAACGCCCAAATTCTGCACAGGCCTGACCATATTCACCACTCATGTAAATCCTGACCATATTCACCACTTATGTAAATACCGACCATATAACCCTATATGTAAATATCCCCATCTAAAAAATGGAAAAACCATCGGGTGGAGGAGAAGTCGCGGCGCGATGGAGGTGGCTCTAGCGGACGTATGGTGGTGGTTCCCGTAGCCGGTCGTCGAGTATCGGAGAGGTGGTAAGCGAAACCGCAGCCGTCTCTTTGCAGGAGTCGAAGCGAGGAGGGAAACCCGAAGGAGAGACAGGCGACGAAGAGAGGCCCTCGGGGGGCCCGTACACTACGGGGCAGAGCGAGCATGTAACAATCGCGATCACTCGTCGAGGTCCCCAGTCATCGTCGCGGTGGTCCCCACCTTCCGCGATCACCGTTCGCCGCCGCTACCAGCGGGGACCATCAACGAGACTCCTCGCGCCGACGTTGGGGCCGCACCAGTTGGGCCGAGTCCGCTCGCGCATTCGCATTAAACCTTTTCGTTCGCGGCTTATTAAATCCCAATCGCACCACCTCTCCTCTTCTTCTTCCTCTTCCTCCTCTTCTTCTTCCTTTTCTTCCTCCTCTTCGTCAACAAGAAACCAAAAAGTGCCCTTCCGGCTCGAGTGTCCTCATAAAAAAAAAAAACGAAAAATCCTCAACCATTCAACCCCGTTCGATCTACGAATTAAAAAAAAAACCTGAAAAAATTTAATTTGAAAAAAAAAATACACATACAAATTTCGAATTGTGATGAATACCGGCCGAGCAGAGGATTGTTAATTGTTGATGAAGACGTGAAAAAGTGTGAAAAGAAGATTTGTGAAGAAAAGGTTTTTTTTTTTTTCTCTATTTGTTTTTACTCTTTCGCGAAGGAAGATAAGGAAGTTTTCTTGCCGAGGACGGGAGAAGTGCGTGTCGCGGAAGTACGCGTAGGATCTCTTGTACAGTTCCGAGGCGCGTTTTCGACTACGTTCGGCTCTTCGTCGAGTTTGCGGGCTGTTCGGGAGAAGAGGAAACACGGTGCTGATGAACCGTCGGTTGTGGAATCGCCGATAGGACTCCTTAGGGGTCGTGTGCCTTTTTGTTTCGAGTTATCGTCGCAAGGGAGACGTGCTGACCGTCGTCGGAGGTTTTCTCTGAGTAAGAATCGATCGGCGAAAATTTTCACCCTCCCTGTCGTCAGGATTTTTTTTCCTCTTTCGAAATCGGGATCCTTATCGAGGAATGAGACACGGGATCGGTACTGGCCCACGTAGCGCCAGTACTGGCCGACGTGCGGCCAATACTGGTCCTGCTGTGGGCCAGTACTGGCCGATGCCGGGCCAGTACAGGCCCTGCGCTGGGCCAATTCTGGCCGGCGCAGTGCCAATACTGGCCCCGTACGGAGCTCTCACTAGGGTACCGAGTTCATTCCGGCACTCCGGATCGGAACTTACCCTCCGGAGCGGCGAAGTGTTTAGAGGACCGGACAAATTTCTTTTCATTTGCGTCACGCGATATCGAGTTTTGCAACTCTTCATCCTCCGCGGAGCCCCCGATCATTGTGCAAATAGCGGAAAGGAAAAAAAAAGGAGAACACGAGAATGAAGTAAAAGTAGGATCGTGCCGAGAGAACGAGAATGCCGGGGAATCGCTCGCGAGGAGTGGACCAGCACACCGGTGCAGTAGCTCCGGAGCGCTCTATCGCGCTTGCGCCCGCGCACACGCATTTTTACCTTCTTTTTCTCCCCCGTTCGAAAGGGAAATGTCCTTGTAGAATAAACGATCCGTCGATCCCTCGTCCTCTCCAATGACTGTCTTTTTACTGCCGCTGTACTTCGTGTGTCTCTGTGTGTGTGTGTGTGACATTGCCCAGAATTATCTCCGCGATATTGTCGCTTCGAACATACACTATTTTATCTTGATCATTAGTTGAATTGTTTTTTATTTTTATTTTTTGTATATTTTTTCGGTCCGACCTATAATGTTTTTCGAGCAATCGCATGTGCCGAGCGACCCGATCAAAATTTTTCCCCGAATTGTATTTAGAAAATGTCGAATACGAAAACTCAAAATTTAACCATAAAAAGAATTCAATTTTAATATGAATTAAAATGGATATTTTTTTTTTTTGTTCAATTTTGAGTTTTCGTATTCAAATTTTTGTAAATACTGATTATTAAAAAAGTTGATTAATAGTGATTAATATTGATTAATATTGATTAATATTGATTAATATTGATTAATATTGATTAATAGTGATTAATATTGATTAATATTGATCAATAATATAATTGTTGTATTCACGAATGTTTGAGATTAATATTTTCCGCGTTTGTTATTATCAAGAAATTCTGGAGAGCGGAATATTACTGATTAAAAAAAATACTATCGCCGTCAGTTCGTCAGTCAGTCTGTTCGGTTCGCTAAGGAGTTTCCGCGTGCACCCGGTGATCAGAGAAAACGACGAGTCACCGCGGCGTTTATACGATCGTTGTCAATTAAGAAGTTTCACTCGATAACGTGCGCTCACGTTTTTCCATAGAGTCGACGAACTCGCGACAGGAAAGTATCGATCGCGTCCCGCTCGTATCCGCGATCCGTTTATTCCATATTTATAGACGCAACCGTGAGACATTGCGGAGGTCTTCACACTGACCAGCTAATGATACGTTGTCGACACTTTATTCGTCTTCCTCACCCTTGAAAAAATCCTTTTTCTACTTTGCGTACTTTTCTACTTTGCGTACTTTTCTACTTTGCGACTTTCGATTTCGTCCGGATGAGAAAAGTGCCGATCGGTCCCACTTCCGGTCCGCTTCGAAGTCGAATTTTTTCGGAGCGAGAACCGTCTAATTACCCATTTTTTACACGATTTAATTTTGTTTTTTTTTTAATTTATATTTCTTATTAACACCAGCCCAGACGGTTTCTTTTATCACTTCCGGTCCGCTTTGAGTGGGAATTTTTTCGGAGCTCGAACAGTGCAATTACCAATTTTCCCATTCACGTCTTAATTTTGTAATTCATTATTTATTTTTCTTACGAAAAAAATCCAGACTGTTATTTTTTTATCACTTCCGGTCCGCTCCGAGGTCGAATTTTTTTCGGAGCTCGAACAATACAATTACCCTTTTTCCCATACAAGTGTTCATTTTTTAAGTTTTTAATTTTTGTAATAAATAACTGCCCAGACGGTTTTTAAATCTCCGATCTCATCTCCTACATTTTTCCATTCGGATCGTCCTTTTTTTTTTTGTTCCACGCTCGCCTCCGAGCTCGGTTCGAGGTCTCTCTCACAGTAAAATGTTTCGAAACTAAACGGAGTCGGCCAACAGTTTCTTGCCTTAAGTTTCTTCTCAACCGCTGAGAAATCCTTCCGTTTTTGTCTCGGTTTAACAACTCCACGGATTAATTTAATCGTCTCCGGAACGATATCGCTCACGGCGTTGCGCGCCTTCCGTTTCTTTTCGTTAAATTTTGCCACGAATATAATTGTAGCGCCGCGCCGGTGTCGGTCGTTGGAAACGGAATCGCGACCTTCGGGCGTTCGAGTCGACCGCACTCGGGTTGTGTACAAACACGCGTGACTCTATCGCATATACGAGTTTTCGTATAAATATCTTTCATACGACATAAATAATCAAGAACAACGGATAATCGCCCGTCCGGAGTTGTTGATCCGGCTTGCCGATCCACGCGGATAAATAAAATTCCGCGCGAGCGAGGTTGAATAGCAAATTTTTTTTCTTCCATCCTTAATTAATTATCGGGGGCTCGGTTTTGCGACGGCTAAAAACAATCCATCAGTCAACACCGCACGAAGCCAAGTGACAATAATCATTTTTATTCTCGCAGATCGCGGTGGATTAGAGCGATTAGCGCACCCAAATGGGAACCAGTCGACTCTAGGCAGGAGAACATATCGGTACAGTGAAAAGTCGAGATTTAATTTTTTTTTCGAGTTTCCTTACCGTTGTCCGAATTTCTCAAAGAAATTTGAGTAAGAAATTTTCATAAAATTGTCGAAAGAAAAAAGAAAGACAATCGCGAGTGAGGAACGTCGGTAACGTGAGAAATCGTCCGCGACTACCGGGAACCCGCACGAGATTACAATTCGAGGATGCCGAGGATCTCAGTCGCGACGATGGAAACATGAAGCGTTGTGAGGATCGCTCTACGGACCAGCAGCACTCTACTTCCATCATCCATAAATGACGTGAGTTGTTTTATTTGATTTAACGACAGTCAACGACGTGCGGATCGTAGTCGACCTCTCACCGGGTGTCGGGTCGACTACGGCTCGTACTAAGAAACGGAACGGGTCCGAGGTCTCGCGATTTTTTTGTAGATGCCTAAAGGCCGTCTCCGGACGTGTGCCAAATTTCAAACTGATTCGTCAAACGGTGACGGGGATCAAAATTATAACTCAGAGGCTACCGACCGCTTCGATCGAGCGCCGTCTTCCCACCGTAGGGGAGACCGGGGACAATAGTAACAAAAATCCTTTTTTATTTTTTTACCAACAAACCGAAGAGTCCAACGCTTCGGCATCCAATGGTGTACCATTAACCTAGTCTTAAGTATTTAGTTAAAAATTTTCAAGCAGAAAGTAGCACGGAATTGCGAACACCGCCCCTTTAAATACAAACAAAATTCGGTAAGAATTTGGGCCGCGGTGGGATCAATTGTAACGGGTAGTGGGGTCATTTGTAACATCCTCCTGTACCAATGAAATCCTTCGC
>JAPYZC010001383.1:0-26035 GCA_030522665.1 Ichneumoninae sp. A BG-2022a | reverse complement strand
TTTTCTGAATACGTATGAATTTTTTCAGAATTTTATCTAATACTTAAAAATTACGATTTTAAACAAATTTTAACATAAAGGAAACGAATAACATTTTGGTATCATTATTATGGACGAACAATCTTATCAGCATCTTCCGTATGCTTGATTTTTTTCAGATTTTTATCCGATCAAGAAGTGTTTGTAATTCTCTTTTATTTCTCTCAAACTTAGGCGGCGTCAGTCATTGCGCTAGAACTAATGTAGTAATCGATACCTCGAAAAAATTGTATAATCACTTATCCAAGGTTGGACACAAGACTCCTCTACGATACTTTGACTAATCTGCTTTGATCACTTTCGAAATGAAGATCGCGCGAAAAATCTCCGACGAATTGCCTTCGTAAAAAGCACGTTTACTCATCGTCATCTTTGTACATAAATTTGTATTACTAATTGTACAATATTTGTATTTATAATTACTTATAATGCAACAGTCTTTGACAATTAATACCCGGACGGTAGGCGTTCAGTGAACGATTACCGACATTTCAAAATATAGGACGATTTAATCGACTCGATATTGTTTTGTGTTAATGAAGTCAACGACTAATGAAAAAAAAAATATTGCGTTGGAAGAATAAATTACAATCGAGTTTGCTCGATGATTTAACGATCATTGATAAAAACATACTTGCGCAAGTGTACCGATAGTTTCTTTTTTTTATGGCTGAGGAACCTTCCCGTATGTGTGCAGAGGCGAGAAAAGTAAATTCATGGTGTTTTCGTTGGCGCACACCCGACAATTCACTGTTCCGGCACGAATCTGTGCAGCGCGCTGGTCAATACTAAAAGCGAACTTTGTAGGCCCTGTGGCAAATGCCTTTGCAACCACGCACCCTTGTACTGTTCAATGTGAGCGAGCATCTTATTGGCAATGTCCGTTCTGAAGGTCGGCGGTAAATTGCACACGCCTAAATTTATAACCGCGAGACCCATGTTGCTGTTGGGATTAACGCCGACGCCGATCAGAGTTCTTCCGATTCGACAAGCGGTCAGCATCAGATCGGCGGTTAGCTGCAACTCCTGGATTTCCATGGAGCCGAACTTGGACGTAACGTTCCCTTCGTACAGCGAATGAGTCACGCGTTTTATCTGCTTCGTCATTTTCTACGGAATAAATTACTTTCGATTTGTTTGGGAACGGAAAATAGATTCATATAGTTGTCGAATGTTCTCACCGATGAGAACATTTATTTCTTTGATTTGCGACGGCTTCGGAACGGTGTAATTGCGGAATTCTCTTCTTTTTAGTTTTTTATGAAGATACCAAATTACGTTTCGACCCGGGTCGGGGTCTCTGCGTTGCATTCGATTTGGCGTTTTTCGTTATCACAACGCGACTGCGCACGCGCATGGTTTATTAACAAGATTAAAATAAACGATGTTTATTTTGTCTGTTGATTTTCATTATGACCTTTTCTTTCTATTTAAGTGCTCAAGGCGTTCTTATTAAGGTAGCTCCAGCGAGTGGTGTTCATTTCGCCTAAATTCGATAAATTCGGGCAAGAATTGCAAACACTTCCCGATGTTATAAAAATCTGAAAAAATTCATACTTATTATAGGCACTGAAAAGACTGTGCATAATAATAATTTATTAACAAATTATTGAAAAAATAATTGTTCATCAAAATATGCGGTAACTTAAAATTTTTTCAGATTTTTATCTTTATTTTGATTTTTGCACATTTTTCCATGTAAAAAACAAGAAAAATCAAAATAAAGGTAAAAATCTGAAAAAATTCATACGTATTCCGAAAAATGAACGAATCATTTTCATAAAAAAGAAAGTTGAGTTCCCGCATATTTTGATGAACAATTTTTTGTTCAATAATTTGTTAATAACATTTTGAAATTATTATTATGCAAAATTATTCTTTTCAGTGCCTATAATAAGTATGAATTTTTTCAGATTTTTATAACATCGGGAAGTGTGTGCAATTCTTGCCCGAATTTCTCGAATTTAAGCGAAATGAACACCACTCGCTGGAGCTACCTTAAAACGACTATTATTTGTGTGTGTCCTCTACGATGTGTTCTGTTGTACTTCTTAACTATATGTAACAGTGCGGTTTATTCTGTTATACTGGTTAGACAGGCTTCTCTGTGGATACCGCTTGGGAAGCTGGTATCCGTGGCGATATTTTACATATGATTTATTTTTTGTGGATTCACCGAAAAAGAAAACAGGCACGAGTGTTTATTTAGACCGTTCCGCAGCCGCAGCAAATCCAACAAACAAATAGATACATAAATCCTTCCGCATTTAGTAGCGAAAGGATCGAGTGACGAAAAAAGTTATACGCACTGCGAAAAGATCGGCCGAGAGGTACTCCAGATTGACGTTATCAGGATCGGTGAGCAATCTGTACAGCGTGGATCCTCGATTGTCGGGTATTTGTTGCAGATCCTTGGAATCTTGGTTCTTGCTCAGAGTCAACACCAGTGTGTCGACTCGTCCCAATTCGAGAATCGCTCCGCCGATCTTGTGCTCCAAGTCTTGGAATACGTGGGTGTTCAGTATGTTCGTTATCGAACGTTGGCTATCGAACAACGAAGAGATGAGTATTAAAAAAGTCTTGCACGAGTAGAATTGCATGGTACAGTAGACGACCGCGTTTCTCCGTTCCTCGGGAACCAATCCAATTAGGCGCGACCGCGTATTTCCGATACCCCACTACCTACCCAAGTACCTGCCCACCGTCCCTTTCCATACGCAAAAATTGTCAGAATTACAGCAGCGACGATTTCATTCGCAGGTAAGCTAAAGGTACCAATGATCGGACGGTTAAGAGCAGCCTAAGATTCCAGCAGTTATTAATTTATCAAGAACATTGTTTTTCTTGCAATAACCGAAACCAATATCAAGCTGATAGTTTCTGGTTTCCAAAAGTCACCGGTTAATTATAAAAGGATAAATATTTTTTAAATTATGGAAGAAAGTATCAAGAGAGCCTATCTTATTCACGTCCCTATATTCGGAGACTGCGTGTCCCAATGTATCGGACGATCGCAGATTTCGAGAATTCTGATGTGCGAACTTCTAGTTAATATTGACTAAAAGAATTCCTTTGCGATTTATCAATTAAAGCGATGAAAACAATAATATTCACGCGAAACAATAATGGAGATAAGATACGTAGAAAACTGGCCAACCTAACGTTTTCGTACTGTCCGATTATTAGGTCGCGTATGTAGTAACGCTTGTACCAGTCTTCGGACACTATATCGTCGGTGTTTTAACAGAATTTAACAATAGAAAATAATTTAGGCTTAAACCTTGTGTAACTTTTTTTCTGTGCATCATATAATGTTTGCAGTTACGATTACAAGTGTGATAATGGATTTTCAATACTTCAATCCGGAATAAATCAGATCTGCATAGGAGTGTCCGAAGATTGGGACGTGTCCGAACAATGGTACCGTTACCTTAGCAAAAGGGAAGGTGTCGTTTGTTTCTCCACCAAGCAGGTAACGGACCTTGAGAAGTGGCCGAATTGGACTTACGCGGTCGTAATTTTCGGAAATACGCGGTCGTTCGGGATTATGCGGTTGGGAGAAACGCGGTCGTGTACCGTACAACCGAAAATTAGAACGGCCGTTCACCGTTGCTTCGCCGACAGGACAGTATCGCAGTGTTCGTAGTTGTCGGTTTGTCCGAGATCTATTTCCGTGGAGGGATTCCAGGCAAGTCCAGCGCCGATTAGGTATCCAACCCAGGAGAACGGATGAGGCGTCAAATGATGACTTCCGGACCAGTGAGCGACAACGATACCGATGGAATCCTGTTCCAGGGCGGTCTTCACAGCGTTCTTCGTGTTGGCGAAAGTCGACGCGGGACATCCGGCTAGACTGTTGTAACTCGCTGTGCCGGAGCTCGGAAGAACATTGCCGCCCGCAACTTTGAACGGGTCCGTCCATTCGGAAAAATCGTAATCCGCCTGAAGGGATTCCAATTATGAGGATATAATTTTACAAATTTAATTCGCGAATTTTTCGACGTGAGCGAGGAACCGATGAACACAAAATTTTCTTGCCTGAAAGCCGTACTCCACTAGGATCACGTTGCTCGGAACACTACGGAACTCCGGCTTGGAATGTAGACCATTGGAGCAGAGCAGAAGCGTCGTGTCGGAATTTAAATTCAGTATGTGCCACAGTTCTTGCAGGCACGAGTAAGATTTGAAGACTTCGGACATATCGGTTTCCACGGTCTCGTTTATGCTCAAGCTGAGATCGAGGTTGTCCGGCTGAACGAGCAGGCTGGCTAATCTGGGGCCCACGTGAACGTAACTCAAGCTCGGAAACGTCGCGAGTAGTTCCTGAAAGACCGGCCACATTTGTGTGAGATGACGTTGGCTGACGTTCGAATCAACGTCCAGAGCCGGCACGAGCTCCAGATGTCGGTCTCTGAAATTACAAAGAAACGGGTCAGAGAAAATTCAATAATTCGTTGCGAGAATTTCAATAAATACCTGCAATAACGATCAAGCGTTACCATCTCGGATCGCGAATAACAAAGCTGCCAGTCGCAACTGGGGGTTAGCCTGGAGTACAGATGCAAGTGGGATATCTTGAACGATGACCAGAGATCTATGGTGTGCAACAAATATTCCAACGTCGGTATCCGGCCTCTCGGCGATATATCCAAAAGTATAGCTCTGTGCATGAATCTCGGCTCGTCCTTTATCAACACAGCCTCGATCTCGCATATCTCGGGAACTTGTTGATTTTTGCTTAATCGCAATATCTGGACGAAGGTACAGACGGCATAGTGCAAACCGGCGAGGCTCCCGGCACTCACCTTTATCGAGTTTTGGGATATGTGGAGCTGATAACCGTCCGCCACGTTAAACAGCTTCCTGTTCACTATGCACTCGATTCTGTTGTCCCCTATGGCTCTACCGGAGCCCGGCTGGACCTCGCCGATTTTAACGTTGTGACCGAGCTCCAATAAGTGCGTCCTGCTTATCTCCCATACATCCAGTATTCCGTGAATGGACTCGCTACCCTGAAAATCAGACAAACGATTAAAAAAATTGTTGAAAATCGAAATTTTCAACTTTTTTCAACGTCAACGTCGTCCTTGACTTTTAGGCAAAACGTTTGTCGAATTTGTGCTCAGCGCAGAAAAATATATGGAAGTATGCGGTCCGGATTATTTTTTTCTTTATTTTGTGATTTTTACTCAAGAAATGGTAATGATACCGTTTTATCTAACTTTTTCAATCTGGTCATATGCATCATCTTATGTATTTCTTGCCGTAGAACATGAAAGACACCTGGGCTTTCCGCGAGGCCATTTAGGAGCAAAGAAATCACTGTTTGAAGTACGCGAAAGTGCTCATTTTTGCGATATTGCCGATAAAAATGGCCGATAAACTTTTTTCATTAGTCATTGGCCCGAGACATATTGAAAGTATTTCTTTCACGCTTATTACGAATCTACCACGTATTTTTTATTCATAGATGAATAGTTAATACGAAAAAATGCGTCTAAAATAAAATACTCATTTTTCATCAACTTCCAAAAATTCTGAATGAGAAAATTTAAACAGATCGATCGATTCGCCCAAATGTAATAGGGATCATCAGGCGAACATATTCCATCTGTATATACGTTTTTAGGGCAGCAAAAAAAGTGTAAAAGCTAGAGCGTGAACAGACATTTTTGATGAAATTAAAAATTGGGTACAGAAAAAAAACATTATTTTCTAAATGAAACGTTGACTATTAACCACATTTACTGCGTGTGAAATTTCAGCTTTATCGGTCGAGGCATTCTCGAGTTATGGCGGGTTGAATTTTTCGCGTCTGATTCACACACACATACATCCGGACGCTTCCCAAATGTGATTGTTCCATATTTTGGAACATACTGAACACATTTTCATTAAAATGTAAATTAAAAAGTCACTAAAACAAAACTCCCTTTATGAGGAGTTACCGATTCGATAAAACAATTGATGAAAGAGAGCAATGCAGACGATGACTTTTCCACACCTGAATAATTGAGATGAAGAGTTCCTTGCCAGCTATGAACGGCGGGGAGGTATTGCCCAATTCCAGTACGGTCTTCGGTTCCGGCCATATGAGATTGTAAATTCCGGATTTGTCGAGGATCGACCTGACCGGGCTCTCGACGCTTTGTTCCCTTATAGAAATATCGTACAGAGGATCCGTCGACTTTGTTGAGTCTATCGACAATTGGCTTATGTTAGCCGACATGCTTTTTTGGCAAAAATTCGAATCCGTAAAGGCAGTAGTCGCATTGTGAATGTTTTCATTCTCCTTGGAGATTGAGTTAGGTATGAGGCGCTGCATGACCGATTGTACCGCTGGCTTGTTACGCGACAAATCGTAAGGGGTCTTGCCGGCGAAGGTTCTGTGTTAAAGCAATAATAACAATTACAGAGTTTGTTTACTTTACCAGGATTGGGACAAGTAAAGTTGCGCAATGCGAACATTGTTTACCCTTGCAAGGCGCGAATGTGAGGATCAGCTCCAGCCTGCAGCAACTCTTGACAAATCGCAATGTCCCCACGATTTACGGCATCGTGCAGAGGCGTCGCCCCGCATCCGTTCTCCGAATTAACGTCCGCCCCCCGGTCTGCAACAATAGAATCAAATTAAACAAAATGTATTTCAATCGCAAAGGAAACTTTTGTAGTGGCGACAAATAATCCCATCTGTTATACCCAGTAGACAACCAACGATCTCTTTGTTCCCATAGCAAGCCGCCCAATGCAGGGGCGTGTTTTTACTGCCTTCAGAGTCCCAGGAATTAACATTGATACCTGCAGCTAATAATTGCTCCACCCTGTCTATTCTGAAATAGAAAATTACCGTTACATCGCTAACGAGTTCGGAGGTCATTATGAGAAGTTTTATCTAATTATATAATAAAGAGATAATAAGTAATAAAAACAAATACTCATCAATAAAAAAAATAATCTCATGAACGCATTGTAAATGCATTGGAGAAATTGATGTATGGAATGCCTTAACACATAGAATGAATCGTTATTTGTTTAAAATATTATATGCATGGAGTGTTACTTCATTGACCCTGCGATATTTGTACTAAAGATTTAAGATACATAAAAAACATACGAGTGATATTCATGTACAAGCTTAAAAGCTTCTGCCTACAAAATTAATGTACCTAAATAGTTTGTACTCAATCAATTAATAATAAATTAAAAGAAACAAAATAATAATAATAAAAAAAAATAAATAAAGATTCAATTATTAAGCCACGGAATGAGACCTACTCGGAAGCAGCAGTGGCCCTCAGCAACTCTTCGACATAAATCAAGCGAATAACTTCGCTGGCAGCAAGATCTACGGCGTTCAGTCCATGGGTATTTTTAATTGCAGGATCCGCGCCGCAGCTGAGCAGAGTCCTCACAACATCTACCTGGTTTATCTAGTAACGACAAAGTAGGGACAAAACATTTCTAATGAAAATTCAATGCGGAACACCAAAATTTTATCTTTTATAATATGACTCTTACCTTCGAAGCGTAAGATAAAAAAGTTCCTTCCTCGAGGAAAGGATGATTCAATATTTCGTCCTTGGTCACGCCGTCGCCCGTATTGCCGTTCTCGCCTGTTTGAAAAATTAAATTAAACGTCCGATTACCACGATTAACACGAGCGTTTGCTCGCAACAAAAATTCATTATCACGATATCGATAAAACTTTTGCGTCAGCGGGTCGGTAAGTAGACGCGGGGAGGTTATGCGGTTGATTTTTGTGTACGTACATGCACCGAGAAGCGATCTGATGATGTCGGTGCGACCGTGTTCGATAGCAGTGCGAATGTCCTCGCAAATGTCTTGCATCTCTGCTCCTTTTTTTTTATTAAACTCCAGCGGGTTTAATATTGCTGCATCTTATATTTTACGATATTATTATATTAGTGGCCCCGGTCTCCTCGGCTGTCAGATATATAAAACAATCAACAACTGCAAGCGGCGCGCCTGCTGCGGGCGATAGAGGGCTTACAGTCACTTGGCCTACATCTCATAACCCCGAACGCTCCAAACGCCCGAAATTCATTCATCCGGTGTAGCGTTTACCCGAAATTGTGATCTACCGAAGGACTAGAACGCCGGGTGTTCATTCGTTCGAATTTTCAAGATCACGAAATTATTATATATTATTAATTATTATATTATATATTATTAATTATTATATTATATATTATTAATTATTAATATTATTTTGCCGACTTGCCATAATTAATATACCGAAACATCGATTGTCCAAAATCCATTCACCCGACGTCTCATTTGCCCGAAAATCTGTTTTAGCATCGTAGAGTTCGCGGTTATCGAAGTACGTTACATAGGGGGATGATATACTAGCATCCTACAATAAAAACCTATAGTTGCCTCGCCAAGAGCAACTTTACAGATATCGTATCATCATAGGAATACGATCATGATATCGATCGTTTGAAATAAAAACGGTTATACACAAATATTCCCAGACAAACAAAAAACGTATTTTGTCTCTGGGATGATTTCTTGGCGAGGCGATAGGGGTTTATTGTAGAATACTGATTTATCATCCACCTATGCAGCGTACGTCGATAATCACGAGCCTACAAAGGTAAAACAGATTTTCGGGCAAATGAGACGTGTGAATGCATTTCGGGCAATCGATGTTTCGGTATATTAAACCCGTCGGGATTGTGGCAAGTCGGCGAAAAGATATTTCGTAATTTTGAACATTCGGTGTGCTTTGGAGTAAAATTTCGGGTAAACGCTACATCGGACGAATGAATTTCGGGCGTTTGGAGCGTTCGGGATTATGAAATTTAGGACAAGTGCAAGCCCGATAGAGCTCTTGCAGCCAATATTGAAACTCACCCGTGATATCGATTATTCACCCGTCGCGCGGCACTTCACACGATTGCCCGTGAACCGCGGACTTCAGATCGGTCGTCAGTGCCGAAGCTCTCTGCCGAGGGGTAAATGGCGGACTGTTTTTACGGAAGGGAATCATGATAATCTGATAGTTGTTTTTTTTTTTTTTTTCGAGGGACATGAGGGTGTTGTGACCGTTGACGATCGGACTAAAGAAACCTTAATCGCAATCCTGAGTCGGTATGTGCGAACACTTTTGGGAACCTCTCGCCGAAGTTTACATCTCGGAACAGGCTGAAAGCCCTGAACCCGACAGTTATATTTACTGTCTGTGCAGCAGGGTCTTCATTCGGTAAATACCATTAATCTCGAACGCTCGAAGAACTCTCCACTCTCGGGGCCTTGATCTTCTAATTTTTCCTTGAGACTGTTATTATTATTATTTTTTTCTTTCATTGTTTCAATTATCCTTCGAGCTTTGCGTGTTGTGTTGCATGCTTATCGATCAGTGCCGTGACACATGACCTAACCATGACACCCACTCGACTATGCTAGGTCCTCGTTAATTAATTTTTTATTCCTATTCCTCGCTCGATTTTCGCTAATTTTTCAGTAGATTTATCGTTTTAACGGTAACGGCGGTGAGCGACGATCATTGGACTCGTGTATTTTATTGTTAGGGCATTTCTTTGTATGCATTGAGATCATATGTTTTTTTTTCCATTCTTGGCAAGCAAATTAAAAAGATCCAAGAGTATGAAAGCAATAAGAAAAAAGTTCATAACGTTTTTTGTTTGCTTATATTTGGAATTTGCACATATTAGTCCCTGACAGATTTAAGATATAAGCTCATGGCTGAAAAAATATGGAACTTGCATGTTGCTAAATCAGAAATTAATAGGAACAAGTCAATTGAGGCAGATTGGAATTATGAAAAATAAATTTTGGATATAATCTGCTTAGAGCTCTAAAATCTTGAATATTTTTCTCATTGTCAGCAAGTGAAACCAAGACTGAGAGTAAGTCATAAGAAAAAAGTTGATTGTGTTTTTTTTTTTTGCTTGTACCAAATATTTGGAATATGCAATAATTTATTAGTGCCAAGTAGATACAAGATATAAGCTCATGGTTGAAAATATAGAACATACATGTTGCTCAATCAGAAATAAATGGGTGTAAGTCAGCTGAGGCAGATTGAAATGATCATAAACAAACTGGATATAATCTGCTTAGAGCTCTAAAATGTGAAATGTTATTTCTCATTATTGACAAACGAATTACTAAGATCCAAGACTAAGAAAGCAATACGAAGAAAGTTGATTGTTTTTTTTTTTTTTTGAGCTTGTATCGAATATACAAGATACAAGATATAAATTCATGGTTGAAAAAAAATCGAACATGCATGTTGCTAAATCAGGAATAAATGGGAGTAAGTCAGCTGAGGCAGGTTCGAATTATCAAAAATAACCTTTGAATATAATCAGGTTAGGGCTGTAAAATTCGGCAAGCAAGAATTTCCAAAATCCAACAGTAAGAAACGAACAAAAAAAAAGAGTTGATTATGTTTTTTTTTTGTGTTTTCGAATATCAAACATGTATATTGATAAATAAATGTGCGTAAGTCTGCTCAGACAGATTGAAATTATTAAGGATAAAATCTGCACATAATCTCTTTAGAGCCCCAAAATTCTGAATGATTTTCTTAACCATAAAGATTTCCTGATATAGTTAGTTTGCAAATATGTTTTTAGAATCTACTGGCTAAACTGACTTTGCAGGGTCGTTGCCTTTTTTGATAAAACATTATCAAGGATGTTCACAAATTATTTTACGTAAGCAGGAGTAAGATTGATAATCTTTACACCCATTATTATGAAAATAAGTCAGCTTGTCTTCTAGCTTCGAATGTTTCTGCAATTGACAATAGCATTTCTCAAAGTCATCAAGATCCAGCAATTCGCAGGGTCGTTGACCCTGTTGAAACTATACAACATCCATTCCACTTTGCATCTTTACTCATTGAAGCTCCAAATTTCCCCTAACATTGCTCCACAAAATTAATTAAAACTTTGTCAATAAAAAATATATAGTTAACTCTAATTTCTCCCGATAACTCAAATCGCGTCACACCCAAAAACATAATATTATGACTGCATATGTAACTCGTCGACTAATGTCTCGTCTATTTGTTCGAAGGAATCCCGAGGTTTACACGGTCGTCACGCAGGAAGATGCGAGCGAGGGGGAGGATGTCGAGAGCGATTACGTGGGTGAGATGTTAGATCTACACAAGAGAACATCGGTCGAGGCTCAGTTCGCGGAGAAGCACGATGTAAGATAACGATTCGCCGAAATACGCTTGAAAGGCTCTTGAAATTTTTATTACAATTATATTGTCTTTGCTTCGATTCAGGAGGAACCCGTGAGCTGTTACTGCAGCGCGTCGCACACGGACAACAATTACTCGACCGACGAGCATGATTCTGTCCGCGATTCGGCGCATCGCCCGACCAATCAGTCCCTCACGCAAAAGCTCGGCTTACATCAGTCCGATTCCGGTGCAGATCTATCGGAGTATCATGATCAGCACGAGGCTAAAAGTATTCAGGGCCTGTTGGCGACGTACGAGAAAGCGTTCGACACGCCCATCGAAAAGTCGTCAAGCGACACCGGGAACCCGAAGAATTTTACGCAATATCGTGAAAACGAGAATTGCGACTTGAGCTCCGAAGCTGTGGAATGCGAAAACATCGAGAAGGGACTGACGGAGGAAGCTTCGGAGAATTTATGCAGCCCCTGCACGGAAACGTCTAATCGTCCGTCATTTACCTTAGGCAACAGCAGCGATACGCAAAATTTAACAACGAGAAAATGTAAAAAGTTAATATTGAACAACGGCACGACGGACACCGTCGTCGACATCGGTGTGATGTCGTTGTGCGTCGACACGCCGCATCAGAGGGGACTATTTTATCCGGTATTGAAGAAAACCGTCGAGGAGGCGGCGTGGGAGAAATTTTGGTCCGAGCACGGTGAGCAACTGATATGGGCATCCTGGATAGAGAAATACGTGGATTACATAAATCCCGGTTATCTGCAAGAGCCACAGACGATCGAGGATGGATCGACCAGCGTCGAAACGCACGAGCGTCCGGTCGAAAAGTATCCGGAGCAGAACACATGTTTTCCTAATCAAGCGCACAAAAATTGTGAACTCGGTCGTTCGAGTTTCGAGGGTATATTCGGTAAGACCGAGGGCACGAGTTGCGAGTCACGGCTCAAGGAGAATTCGTCAAATTTGAGTTTCACATTCGAGAACACGCATCGCGCAACCGTCAACGACAAGGAGGCCGAGGAGAACCGAACTAAAATGGTCAATAACGAATTGTCGCCGGAAGCTGGCGACGGATGGAATCCTCTGAGTCCGTTCAGCGCCGAGGAGAGTTACTACAATCAACAGTCGAACGGCGAGGACGAGAGACTCATAGCGATGTCGAGATGCGACTCGATAAACGGCTCTATCGCAAAAACCAACGCAACGTCCGACTCAATGACGAACGTCACGAAAATGACGCTCACTAGCTCAAGCTTCGATTCAAATTCCGCTCAATCGTTCAGCCTGGTCAGTTCGGTGACGAGTTCGATCGAGAGCAACGTCACGAGCAGCAGTTCGGATCAGGAGAACGAACTCAATTCCGAGGACAACGACAAATACTGGCAACACCTGTGGAAGGAAAATTTTCAGTTGCAATATCAGATACAGTACGAAAAATTTTTGTCGAAATTTCACAAGGATCACGCCGCACCGAAGAGCGACGCTGTCGTCGAGACATCGGTACAGGAAAAATTAGGAAAGAGCACCGAAAAAGTCGAATCTAAGGAAAATCCTGTCGGCGTATCGCACAAGAGTGGAAGTCGCAAGAACGGTTCGACGCGCCGCGACGGTTCGAACAAAAAGAAAATGATCATCGAATCGGTCGGTGCGTTGATGCAAAATTTGACAATGAAGTCCGAGGAAACAATGGAGAACGATAGCGAGTCGAAGGATACGCAGCAAACTCAGGGAGTCAATGGAAACAATGATTTTGTAACACCGCATAATAGCAACAATACAAAAACAAATATTAATTGTAATAGTAGTAGCGGCAATACTAATCGAAGATCTTCTAGCGGGGGAGATGGAGATAAGCCCAACGAAGATAAGCCGATTACGCTCAAGCGCAGGTAAACTGTAAACTCACAAAAATTCATCGACCCGTTTATTGAAATTTCGTCGATTCGAAGGTTGAGGATTTTTTTCTTCTTTTTTCTTTTTTAGCCACGAAGCAGATTGCGACGAGGCCGAGGAGGGTATGGAAACCGTAAAGAAAGCATTTTCCTTGATGGGCTATACGTTCAACGAGAATCAAAAGCAAATGAAGTTGCAAGGAGAAGTGGTGTACAGAAAGCGGAACATAAGATTGCAGAATAGACAGTTAAAGATGAAAATAACTAGACCCAAACCATCGAACAAGCATACGTACTTCGATGACAATGGTGTAGAGATAACTGATACGATAGACAAGGTAATTTCATCCATCGTTGCTTTTTGCATTGTGTTCCTGTATTTCGACCATTAGCAAGAGTCAGTTGATCGTTAATTCAAGTCCGTTTTTCTTTGTCGATTTCAGGTAAAGCATTATCTCAACTACTGTCCGATCGCACTTCCCACCGAGACGGAGCTGCAACCCGGCGAAAAAGGTTCCTACACGAAAGCACAATTTACATCAAGTTCCGACGAGGATTGTGATCCCAGTCAAAAAATTAAGCTCCACGCTAAGAGACTCGTCTTCAGTAAACCGAGCACAAGCTCGCTGGAGTCGAGGCCGGAAATGATTTGCATCAACGAATCGTCGACGATCAGCGTCGATCAGGACGATGTGTTCGATCGATCCCTCGAAGCGAACGAAAATAGAACGCCGAATAGCGTGGCGGAAACCTCGCCGGACGTGGAAGTGAGAAATCAAGCCGAAATGGATGTCGATGGGAAATACAGCCAGAACGACATAGTGGCTATAAAGATATCTGACGAGGACAGCGTCAAGAAGACTCAAAAGAAACGCAGAAGAAAGCAAAATAAGAGAAACGTTAGTCTCCCCACTGAGGTTGACGGTGACAAAGAATTGATGAAGTATTGGGTAAAAAGGTATCGTTTGTTCAGTAAATTTGATCAAGGGATTAAGCTCGACAGAGGTGAGTTGTATTTGATAAACAAAAGGGATGTTCCAGCCATTGATTCAACGCACAGTTAAATTGATTGAGAACAAATTAATGACAAATTAATGGAAACCAAGTTAATGATAAATTCATTGCAAAAAAGTTAATGATAAAATAATTGAAAACTCGGTAATGATAAAATAATTGAAAACTAGCTAATGATAAATTAGTTGAAGCCAATATGAGAAAATAATTTCATAAGAAAAATGTTCACGGACCTTTCTCTGAGATTGAGCGTAACGACGCGACAATATCTGGAACATCCCACTCAGAGGGGCGAGTTTCCATCTTTACAGATACCATTAAATACTTAATTCCCGTAGAGAGTTGGTTTTCCGTAACTCCGGAGAAGATCGCAGCCCACATCGCTGAGAGATGTCGATGCGACACGATAGTGGATGGATTTTGCGGAGCCGGAGGAAACGCGATACAATTTGCTTTTACGTGCGAGAGAGGTGAGTCTCCCTCCTGAGAGATAATCCTCTGGAGATGGAACTCATGATTCACGCTTGATTTACAGTGTTCGCCATAGACATAGATCCAAAGAAGATAGAGCTCGCTCGCAACAATGCCAGAGTGTACGGTGTAGAGGACCGGATAGAATTTATAGTTGGAGACTTCTTCGAAATGGCTGAGATGTTGGTCGCCGACGTTGTTTTTCTCAGTCCACCGTGGGGTGGACCAGGCTACGCGAAGGACGAGACTTTCGATCTGAGTAACATTATGTATCCGATTGGTGGTACACGATTGTTCAAAACTGCAAAACGCATCTCGGATCACGTCGCGTACTTTCTTCCAAGAAACGTTGACACTATACAGGTAAATTTTGACGACGTACATTCCGCCTTTTCCTAAACCATAGGAGCCACACCAGTTTGCCGAATCGACTTATGGCCGAAAATCATGCGGCCAAAGACTCTTCTTCCGAATCGTCAAATTTCTGAAACTTTATATTTTCTGATACTTTATTTTTCCGAATTGTCAAATTTCCAAAAAGTTATTTATTTGAATCTTCATCTCAGCTCTTCGTCAATGGTAGTTGGCCGAATGTTGTTCCGTCGAATCATCATTTAACCGAACGTTATTGTCAGGACAATAACGTTATTATTCAGGAATAATAATTTCACTGAACGTCATTTCGTCGAATCGTTAAACCTCCAAACGTCAAATCACCGATTTACCCTTTTTCCTATTAGTATTTGTCGAACATGTCATCTATCCAAGTCGATTCCCACTGGACGTAAGATTTTTTACGAATATATATAATAGCAGATGGTCAGACTATTATTCGCTCATATTATTTAGTCTCGTGATTCGGTTGATTGTTGATGTTTGGAAGTGTAACGAATAACGATTTGGAGGAATAACGTTCGGCCAACTACAATTACCGAAGAGTAACGTTGGCTTAAATGAAGAATTGGAATAATAAAGTTTTGTAAATCCGACCATTCGGAATAATAAAGTTCCGGAAGTTTGACGACATGGAAGTTCAGACCCATATGACGATTCGACCGATTGAAGTTTCGGCAAAATAATGTGGCCCCAACTTTGTATGTAGCAAACCCTTACCCTTTGCAATTCGATTGTTCCAGCTTGCCATGCTAGCGGGACCTGGGTCCGGTGTGGAAGTCGAGCAAAATTTTCTAGATCGAAAGCTCATAGCTCTGACAGCATACTATGGAGAACTTCCGCGAGACTGTTAGTTGTGATAAAACGCAGATCGGGCGAGATAATTCATCCCCGGTTGATCCGATGACGAAAAAAGGGCTCCTACGTATCGATGGACTGTGTTGTACATAAAAAAAAGTGAGGACCGTATCAATTTGCTTAACACTGTCGATGCCATTCTCGAAGTTTGTCCTGTCTGCAGCAGCTTTACTAAGTCAATAGTTGAAGTATTGAAAATTCCGACCACCGGTGTGTCGCGAGAATTCTCGTCGAATGTTCTAAAAATGATAATATTTCGTTGTGCATTATTTCGCGTACAACTTAGATGTTGCTACTACCTGTCTCGTTTGCCATTGAGCGAATCGATACGGCTCATTGATGTCCATGCAAAGCCTCGATAAATTACAATCGTCGGATAAAGCAACCAACGCTCGCAACGATTTTCATTCGTATCTTCCACAGTGTGTTGTAAGCAAGTACCACGTAACGTTGAAAACTTTGTGAGACACAAAAAAAGAAAAAGAAACGTAAAAGAGATCGGCCGTTCGGCGTTCAAACACTTCCCTCCGGACAGCTATGTAAAATATTCCTTCTCATTCCACAAACTCTCTTTCAAACTTTGAACTCCCGAGGATATTGTAATTTTTTTAATTTTAAAACTACAACCGAACTATTATTTTACAGTTTTTATGTACACTTGTGTTACTTTACTATTAATTATTAATAAATATATCCGGAACACCAAATGCATCGATTTTCTTGAATTCCTACGTTTCAGTCCTTTTTCATCTCCGCTGCACGGCTCGCGCGTGTAAAGAGCGGAGAAAACATGCCATAATTTGTAAAATGGAGAAAAAAAATGCAGATATACGAACGAATAAAAATTTTATCCATCTCATCTATCGTTTCCATAGTGTAATCATAAAAAAAACTTTTCACTAAGAAAGTGACCGGACGAAGCTCGATAGAAAAATAAAGATTTCTATTTACATACGCGATTGACTAGTTTTGTCCTTAACGATTATTCAAAATAACATTTCGTCTCGATTCGCTCAAGAGTCGACGACGATCTGAGTGGAACTTTCTTCCTCCGGTTCGGCAGGAATAGTTATACCACCAGTGTCTATGTTTTCCTCCTCTTCACGCGGTATTTTCAGAAAACAATGCATTGTTTCGTCGTCCTCCTGTTCTATAGCCGAATTGTTCTTCGTTGCACTTTCGCTTATCGGCAGTGAGCCTTCCAGGTGCTTCGATGGTATTTGAATGGTGATAGTTTGCGAAGTACCGTCCGCCGATGTCGAGGACGACATCAGACTGGCCTCTATCGTTTTTCCGACTTTCGAATACGCCCCGAGACAACTGTAGATCAATTGCGCTGCCGCTATGTTGCCGGGAAATACTTCAACGTTTTCACTATCTACGAAAGGAAAAAAAAAATTTAATTAAGAAACGGAAAACAATTTTATATATTATATAAAAATATTAAAATATTAAAAATAAAAATAAATATAAAATAATATATATTAAATATTAAAATATTAATATAAAAATATTTATTTCACTCGGTGCGTAAAATGCGGTTTTACGCACGCTTCGCGTGCGTACAACGTCATTTACACACCTTGTGAAATAAAATTTCGTACGATACTCGTGCATAAAACGTTTTCTGAACTCGTGTCATTGCAAACTTACACTCGTCAGAAAAAGTTTTATCGCACTAGTATCGTAATGTACTATAATTTTATATTTTATATATTTTTTAAGCTGTTTGTTTGCCTCAACTTCCAAGAATCTCGGAAGTTTTTCCAAACCATGATTATGCTGAGTCCCCTTAGGAGCTTCCCTTTCATTTTTCGACCGGAAGTGACAACATACGGGCAATCCGTCACTTCCGGTTTGAAATTCTCATTTTTCGACCGGAAATACGTCGCTTGCGGTTTGACAACATTTTTATCGACCGGAAGCGATGTCATACTGGACGTGCGTCACTTCCAATTGAAAAATGAGAGTTTCAAACTGCAAGTGACGAAAACGCGAAGCACCCGAGCCACAACAATCTGCTAATCGTTAATAGATTCGGAAGTTGTCGACACATTTTGAGAATTTACTGCAATAAGAAAAAAATTAAAAAATAACATTCTGAATTACCTTTCTTCGGCGCGATTGTTTTAATAAGCCCCTTCTGATGATCCCCAACGTGTTGCAAATAACTTTCGTTCTTGACCGTCTTGAACGGGCACAATTCGCAAACGAACAGACCCGATAGAAGCGGATGCTTCGATCTAAGATGATTTTTGTAGCTGTTGCTCTGTATCGCTGAGTACGGACAATGCGGACATTTGTATGGCCTGACACCTGTGACAAAAATACATTTACATAAGAGGGTTTATCCTCCTGATAAATAAATAAATAAATAAGTAAATAAATAAATAAATAAATAAATAAGTAAATAAACTTTCTTTGGTAAAAAGTATCGAATTGACGTACCGGTATGCCTCATCATGTGGCGGCGCAGAGAGTTATGATCACCGGTTTTGTAGTCGCAGAGCTCGCAGTTGAAAGGCTTATCGCCCGTGTGCTGTCGAAGATGCATCTGCAGCATTGCTTTTCTCGCGCTCGAGTGACCGCACACGTTACAAACGTACGGCCTCAGCTTCGAGTGTACGGCTTGTATGTGATTCTTCAGACACTTGGAATCCGCGTATGTCTTGCCGCAGAGATCGCACGTTTTCGACGTGTACCAGCGCGGTACTTCCGACGCTTTGCGATCCAGATGCATGACCCGATGATTGCGCAACTGGCTCGACTGCTTGAAACACTTGCCGCACTCCGGGCACTCGAATTCGCGATTGTCACTGTGAACCCTCATGTGCGTCAACAACTTTACCAGCGTCGTGCTCTTGTAAAGTTTGCAAATCTTGCAAGAGAAAAGATCGACGTCTGTAACAAAAATACGTACTTTTTAATTCGCGTACAAACATTGATCGTAAATTTAGTTCAGGGAAAGAAGCGTTATTTCTTTAGCGATCGTGTACACGTCGTTGCTCACCGATCTGATGCTTCTTCCAGAGATGCAGACTGCAGGGTTTCCACTTCGGAAACTTAACGTCCCGGCATATGTTGCACTTGAAGACATTAGCGTGATACGGCACGTCCAGGTGGCAAACTGCGTGTTGCTGCATCTTTATGTCTGTCGTGAATTTGTGAAAACATCCACGATAGGTGCATCTGCAAAAAAATTTAATAATGTCAGAGTATTGGACAAACAATGCAACAGAAAATTTAATACAGCCGCTTCGAGCTACGTACTTGACGTTGCGATCATTCGATTCCGAAGTTTTTTTGTTTCGATTGCACGGCGCGCTTTGAGGTTTCGGAGCGACGATTTTCTCTTCCAACGTCGGTGATTTTGGACGTCTCGCACCCAAGATGCTGGGCTTGAAATTAAGCTGCATGGTCTTTTTCGCATCGTCGGTGGATTTGTTTTCGGTCTTGTCGCCTCCGCGATCCATCAATTGATGGTCCTTAAAGAATAATCATTCCTTTATCACGATCACAAGTGTTAAATAAGTAATAATAAAAAGTATTTATACGATAGATTCCCTGTCCGATAAATAAATAAATCGATTCCTTAAAAATGGTGTTTGTGAAAAATGGTGGAGTGTTGCTCCATCGGCTCTGCGATATTTGTACCTCAAGATTTACGATATATAAAAAACATATGAGTGATATCCGCGTACGAGTTTAAGGAGGGAGTCTCGCTGCGCGCTGACTTCGCATAAGTTCGACAACAATAAGAGACAATTGCAAGTACTTCTTGATGGTGTAAAAATCTGAAAAAGAAGATTCATTTTGCATAATAATAATTGCAAAATGTTATTAACAAATTCATCAAAAAATTAATTGGTTAACAAATTACCCGGCAACATAACTTTTTTTGTTATGAAAATGATTCGTTTATTTTTCTGAATACGTATGAATTTTTTCAGATTTTTAAGTAATCAAAAAACATCAACGATTACTCAAAAATCTGAAACATTCATACGTATTCAGAAAAATAAACGAATCATTTTCATAAAAAAAAAGTTTTGTTGTCGGGTAATTAACAAATTAATTTTTTGATGAATTTGTTAATAACATTTTGCAATTATTATTATGTAAAATGAATCTTCTCAGTACCTTTAGTACACATGATTTTTTTCAGATTTTTACACCATCAAGAAGTACTTGCAATTTTCTCTAATTGTTGTCGAACTTATGCGAAGTCAGCGCGCTGCGAGACTCCCTCCTTAAAAGCTTCTGTGGACCAAATTAATGTATGTACATAGTTTGTGCTTAATCAATTAATAATAATAATAATAATACTAATTGAAATGAAATGAATGAAATCATTTAAAGCATACGCCCTCGTAAACACGTGGGTGTATTAACGGGAAGTTCGTTGGGTGCGACAATTACTTGTATCATGTGTTCCCGGCAATCTTCCATAGACGGAAAGCAGTTCGAGCATTCGCCGCACATGTACATCAGTTTGACTTCCTCCGCGTTTTCAGTCTCATCAGCTTGCACCTGCAAAATCAAATTCTCATTTAAAAAAATAAAGTCTCAAAGTTTCGCCGACAATTTGACTCGCTTCGCACAGTAGGAGCGGACTTCAGAAGATAGTCGAGCATGATTTTACTCGCCTTAGTCACGGGATTCGCGTGCACGTTCTCAAAGTGCTTGACCAGTTGTTCTCTGTCTTGGGTCGTGTAGGGGCATATTTTGCATTTAAATGCGGTGACGACTTCGACGAAGTCGTCGGCGTTCACGTCGTCCTTGGCGACGACGAAGAGCCGCTCGTTCTCGTCGGGCACGATCTCGAGTTCCTCGCCCTCGTCCTCCTGAGCCACTGACGCGTCGCTGTCCGACACGTATCGCGTTATCTCAACGCAGTCTGCCTCATCCTCTTCCGGCTCTTCAGATAGAACGAAGGCTTTTCCCTGAGTAGAACCTATCACATTTTCGTACTCCAGCTGGCTTATGTCCAACGCCTGAAGCGCTCCGTTGCGAATGGCGTAAACCTGACCGTCCAGGCATACCAGTGGAATCGACTCAACGTCTTCCTTGTCGTCCGCTATCTGCTCCACGAATCTAACGACGCTTTCACCATCCTCAGGCTCGCTCAGTCTCACAACGGTCTCCGGCGTGCTTCCCAAAGGTTGTACGATGAACTGCGTGCCGTTTATCTCGTAGCTCAACAACGAGTGATTCGCTATATCTGGATCGACACTCATGATTGATTTTTCGCCCGTACATGCGTAGTAGACCTAATTCCACATTCCCGAAGCTAGCATCGTCGTCTCAGCTGAAAATAACAAGTAGCAAATAAGTTTTGATTGCAATTTAAAAACAAAAATTTTGGTTAATGTTTGTATTTTTATCTGAACTGTAAAATTGAAAAGGTAAAGGAGTTCATCCTGTGAACAAAATAAATAAACAAAAAATATATATGTATATGTACTTCGGTACTATGTACTATGTACTATGTTCAAAATAAGCTCCTCCTATTCGCGAACCAACAGAGAGGCCCTAGGCGGAATACAGTGAGCAAAGTGGTTGTCAGTGAGAAGAAATAAGACTATAGGAAGGAAGAGTCTGTGTAGGGGTTGTTAACCCCGTCTTGTAAAAAGAACATCTGACACAAGGAGTGAGCGAATTCTGTGATATCCGCGAACGAGCAAATCTTTCTTCTGTGGACTAAACAGACCTAGAGTTTCTACGCATAGACACATTATGTTATATTATAACATATTATATTATGTTCTCAGTTATACGAAAGTCTATGCAATTATGTAAACAATAAACAATAAACAGTATATTATAGGCACAATAATAACGGCTAAATTGTAAAAATTACGTTCGTAGTTGTTCGACACCTTGTTTCGTGGCTGACGTGAAATAAAAGATGCCGGACGATGATTTAATTTAGCGCTGATAAGAAGTGCATTTTGAGTGCAATTCGTGAAGAGCTGGCGGAATGCAATTCCGAGAGAGGTTAACCGCTGATTATCCGATAGAATTATCGGCACGAAAGAATCATCGAAATTGCTTGCAACTCGCCGGCAATATACGCGAACCGTGTGAATTAATTGTGCCCCGATAACACAGTTGAGAGCAGTAATTAGCGTTTCATTATTCAAATTCGAAAAATCATGTTTTGCTTTACAACTCGCGCGTGTGAGCGTCTGGTTCGAGGTTTCCGACCAAGGATTTCAGGACGATTTTTCGGCTGATATTCTCGGCTCGTAGGTAATACGAGATTGTTATTAATTTCGTGAATATTATCGGGCATACCTCGAGTCACTGATATTGCCGGGTGATCGTTAGCTTTTTAGAGAATCGACGTAAATACACTGTTTTCGGTGACAATTGATCCTCACGGAGCGGCCATCTTGAATCACGTGTCGAAGGACTAAGGTGGATGATCCGATTATTGACCATTCGCTGACAATAATTGATAAGACGTCGATTTGACCTTTATCGATGCTCGTAAAAATCCGTTCATTATTACGGATTAGCCCGAACTGGTAAAATAAACGGGATAGGCAAATTGGGGTCTTCGATGTATAGAGTTATTTATTTAATAATTTTGCAGTCCGGCGAGATTCGTAGGACGATCTTTTCCCAGCTGCAATCGAACGCGGATTCGCTCATGAGAATTCCAGTTCGCAGCTTGTCGCCGAAACATATGATTGCTGGACAATTATTTATTTCAGGACCGGCAACGCTTCCACGCTGTTCAGCCACGTAGTTTCGAGCGTTCGCTCAATTATTACAACAAATTCCACAGCCACTTCTTCGCAGGCTCATCGCGAAACGCGTCCTCTCCCTCTGGGCGTCCTTTCGGCATTTTGCCGTGCAATTTCCGGGCAAAATTGCGAATTGTACTTCTGTTTGATCTTATGTCTCGGCGATTCTTTCGGTACAACGATCGGCAGCGGATCGCCCCTTATTTTAGCGAGCAGAGCTTCGGCCCGCAATTTTTCGCTCTGCTCGCGCAACAATCGCGCGGCTCGTAATTTCGCCACGTCGGGCTTCGACTCCTCGTTCGAATCCGATCGCGAAGCTCCACCGCTTTTCGAAGTACCACGCCTCTTCGACTTTGACTTTGATTTCTTGTCCTTCTTGCGTCTCTTGCTCGATCTTGATCTCTCGTCGCCCGAATCGTCGGAATCGCGTTTTCTTTTTTCTATTTTTTTTTCCTCCTTCAGTGTCGCCGATTTCGGCTTATCTTTGGCGGACGACCCGGACGACGATCCCAACAAATTCAGATATCCTCTTATGTCCTTCATAGGATCGTCGGATAATTTTTTCGATATTTGAACCTCGACCTTGGGCTCTTCGTCTCTCAGACGCATCGGTAATTCGTCGTACCAATTTGTCTTTCCAGTTGCCTCGTTCGTGTCCTGGCCCAGATAGGTCAAATAACCGATCTGCTTCTCGTATTTTTCCTGCTCGGCCTTCTTCTCCGCTTCGTGCTCCGCGTTCGGCTTGCTGTAGTCGACTTTTCCATCCTCCAGGTCAGCAAAAAAATTAACGTGCTCCAATTTTTCTGGCTTCTTAGATTCATCCGTGTTAGTTTCCCGTCCGTCATACTTCTTTCTCGATTTCTCCCGCAGAAAATTGATCCTCGCTTCGGTTTCCTACAAAACAAATGCTCTTGTATAAAATTGGAGCAACACGATGCTCTAATAAATCAATTCCATATTGTAAAAAAAAATTGTTTGAATGGCTGAAGGACCCAGCTTACCAAGGTGTAAATTTAACATTATTTATAAAATTTAGTATAAGATAACTGAAATTAACTTTGGCAATAAAGCTTTTTTTACTACCATTTTCTTCCTTAAAGTAATCAATGATATTGAAAGCTTTTTAGCATAAACTGTTCCTGAACTTTCAAACACATATGCAATTATACAGCAAAATTTTTATTTTTAATGAAAATGTTTTTGAATTTCAGGCAAAAGATTTGTCATTTTTATATCGGATATTTTCACTTTACAAAAAAAAGTACATTAATGTTCAATTAATGTAAGTAATGTATGCATATTTAAAGTACGAATACATTAAATGTACAATTTATTTTTACAATGCAGAATTTTTCGATTACTGCGATCCGATGTTCATACTTACGGCTTTTTGGACTCGGGCTTTTATGGCTTTTTGTTCCTCCTCAGCTTTTGCCTCGTCTCTTCTGACTCGGGCTATGTTCTCTTTAGTTCTTACGTGCCATCTGTCGTTACAACGAAAAAGAATTAGAATTTTTCAAAATTCGTTTCGAAGGTGCGTAACGAAACGTGCAGATTCAATTTACGCTGCTCAATAACAATGTTTCGATGCTCTCCGGGTGTTTTTTTTCAGGGCGAGCAAGACATTACAGGTTTTCGCACAAGTATTCAGTTAGAGGTTATACATAAATTTTTGACATCTCGAATATCGGATACATGGATCACTCCGTTATGTTTAAATACATACCTTTTCTTTGGCAAAATATTCATTCTCGACGGTCGAAGCTTTGTCCGTTTCTGTTAATTGTCAGTATGCTTTTTTTTTGACAATCAATCGACGGATTGATTGGCAATTGTGACTGCGGTTACGGGACAAACTGCTAATGTACCGACCGAGTCGGACTCACGAATTGCTAAATGCCGACGGTTAGTTAACCAGAAGTTACACTGCGTGAATTTGACCCATGCAGGAGAATATATTTTCCTCTGACGATTCGGAGGAAAATATATTCGGGTGTTTAAAACGTTCGGGAAAATAATAATTCGTACAATTATCGGAAAATATTCGGGAAATGCATTTTTGGGTTCAGCGACCGGGGTTAATGAACCCAAAAATACCGAGTCGAGCCCACGAAGTGCTAAAACCAAACGGGTCCGGTTCTAGCACTTCGTGGCCCCGACTCGGTCGGTATTTTCACATTTCGTTGGAACGATAGTCAAGTCCGGCAAACCAATACTTTGTTCACAATTTTCAGATACTTACAAAGATAAATTTAACGCTAAAAAATAAGAGCGCACCGTCGCTCTCGAAATACGTAAAGTCGCCAATGATTTTTTAATCTACCAAGCGTTCGCAGTTATAACGTGACAGCGAGTGATTCTGATCAACGGATCTTTTACCTACCGTTCGTTAAGCCCAAGTTCAAATTTGTTTACGTATTCCGTTAAAGGTCATTGGGCGATCGTTGTAGATCCGTGCCAGTCTGTTCCTACGATTCGAAGTGACAACACGTGCAACAGAAAAGCGTTAGACGACGAGTAATATAGCGCAACTTGCGGTGAGTACTTTATTCCTGATAATTTTATCCGTGATGCATCGAAACTCACATAAAGAACCCGTGATTTTAACTGTGCACAGTACAATCTACGGTGTCTATCCGAATCGAGCGATTCTCATGTCGTTCGGCAACACTTTGTCCTCGCCGCAGTACAGTTTCACGACATTCGTTTCCGTACAAGTAGTCACTTAGAAATTATTATTTTTTGTCGTCGCGAATATCGAATCTACTATGAATTCCTGTTAACTTTAAATAAATACCTTTTCTTTCGAAAAATATTCTCTTCCGACGGTCGAAGTTTTGTCCGTTAGTGTTAATTGACAGTTTACTTTTTTATAATTAAATTAATTAAATTAAACGTGTATATGAAATGTCCCAAGGGGCTTATCCCCGTTAAAGAATAGTAATTGACGATACTGGTGCGATTAAACTTTTTCCGACGAATGTGAGTTAGCAGATCGAGCCGAAGGCGAACGTTGCAATCACGCGAGTCCAGAAAAAGTTTTTCACACTACTATCGTATCAAATTTTTCTTCACGAAGGGTGGAAATGGGGATTTAACGTACGCAAAGCGTGCATAAACATGTCATTTTCGTACCGAGTGAAATAAATTAAATAAATTAAATAAATTAAATAAATTAAATAAATTAAATAAATTAAATAAATTAAATAAATTAAATAAATTAAAACCGTCCGAGTCACGCCCACTTAATGCTAAAAACCAACGGTCAGTTAACCCGAAATCACACTTCGTGAACTTAAGGAGGGTGGAGCGAGTGGTGTTCATTTTGCCTAAATTCGAGAAATTCGGGCAAGAATTGCAAACACTTCCCAATGTTATAAAAATATGAAAAAATGCATACTTAT
>JAPYZC010001382.1:0-27383 GCA_030522665.1 Ichneumoninae sp. A BG-2022a | reverse complement strand
TGTGCATCATATAATGTTTGCAGTTACGATTACAAGTGTCATAATGGATTTTCAATACTTCAATTCGGAATAAATCAGATCTGCATAAGAGTGTCCGAACATCGGTACCGTTACCTTATAGTCTTCTCGATTTTTCGTCCGGCGAAGTATTTAGGGATTTTACGAGTTTGGATACAAATTTTCGAGCGTTACATCGGGGTTTGGCGAGGCCTTGTCAGGCCTCTTCCGGACCCTGTCAGGGCCTGATGTAACGCCGGAAAATTTATAATCGGGTGCTATCGACGAGGTTGGTGTTTTTATCCTGAAAAGTCCAATCCACGCATCTCCATATCGGCTATACAGTTTCATCTACCTAATCGATATGCGAGGGAGCTTCCTCGATGGCCCCGATTGGTTGGTGTGAGCCTTTCGTACCGTCGCATCACTCTTGTCGCACGAGTACCAAACTGGTCGACTGGAAGTAACTACTTCGTCGGTTTCACGTGGAGACAGCAAAAACCTCCCGGACCCGACCGCTTCGTCATCCTCGTCTGGCACGAGCGGCAGGTATCGTTATATGTACTCGTATCTCCGCTCACACTACAAATTGCTCACTAGCGAAGTTCATCCACGACGGCCCAAGTTTCCCAGCTGTTCGATATGTTTTATTCACGAAAATTCGCGAAAGACGCGAGATCGCTGATGCAGCTTCGTATCCAGGTTGGCAGGCATACATAGTCATACGTTGATGTGTTATATTCAGACATCACTTTCTTGCCGAGGGTTCGATCCTACCTTTGAGGACTCGCGATGTCTGCGGTCAATTGCGATTTTGTGCATGTGGTCCTAAAAAACTTGAAGAGCACAAAAATGGTCTTACCATACCATGAAGTTGTTTGGACACCATAAATGGTCCAAACAACTTCATGTACATAGATAGATGTTGTTCCAACTTTGCACAGAGTAGACACATATTCAAACCGCTCTTCATATGTGTTGCCAAGTGCATTCAATTTAAAAAAAATGAATTTGGAGCTAAAATTTGCAAAAAGTATACATTCAGATTCACATTAAACTTGGTGAAAACTAATTCGCAGATAGTAACCATAAAGATTATGAACTGAAAGCTTAACACAAAACTTGTCCGGCCGTTTATGACGAGCTAACTTGACGAGTTAAATTAGTACTCGAAAAATAGTATGGCCGGACAAAAGTATGGACCACTTATGGTGTTTTTGTGCTCTTCAAGCTTTTTGGACCATTAATGGTGTTTTTGTGCTCTTCAAGCTTTTTGGACCATTAACGGTGTTTTTGTGCTCTTCAAGCTTTTTGAACCATTACTGGTGTTTTTGTGCTTTTCAAGCTTTTCGGACCATTAATGGTGTTTTTGTCCTCTTCAAGCTTTTTGGACCATTAATGGTGTTTTTGTGCTCCTCAAACTTTTCGGACCATTAATGGTGTTTTTGTGCTCTTCAAGCTTTTTGAACCATTAATGGTGTTTTTGTGCTCTTCAAGCTTTTCGGACCATTAATGGTGTTTTCGGGGTTTTATTTGTGCAAAGTTTACGTAATTGCAATTCAGGCAGCTACGCGTGATGAGTCTTGACGAAATGATAGACGGAGTGGGTTCTTTTATTTCTGCACATAAACAGCAGTTTCGATTTCGATCGTTATCAGCACCGACCTCCAAGATAAGTTCGATAGGTTCATATTGACTCCACTTTGAACATGATTTGAAAACTATCCGTCCGAATCATATCGCTCAGAAACGGACACGATATTCGAAATTTGCCGGTCTCTGCCTCTCCATCATCCGCTAAATCTTAACCATAGACATCAGACTCATGGAAGTAACATTTCAAGAATTCTCAGAGGAGCTCCGATCTCTTTCAACATTGCAATCTGACCTAAGACGCGACCTTTTAGACTCACTCTATCGATATATATTGGCTCGACCTGACTTCTGTACGACTCTTTCTCTCCATATATCCTTGAAAATCGAAGATGAGATTTCGCGAATGATGATATATGTCCCGTGGCTGATGGAAAATCCAGTTCGCGTCGGCTGAGAGCGTAAGCTGTAGTAAAAGAAGGATTTCGTGCGGAAGGTTTCGCGAAGAGCCCGGCGTACCGTTTCTCTCTCTCTCTCCCTTTTCCCATTTCTCTGACGAGGATACGGGAGCCTCTTGCTTTACAGCGACACGACCTTCGATATATTTGTTGCGAGCTTAGCCAGGATCTCTACACTTACTGTACAGCCCCAGAAGCAGCACATCGTCCCCGGGCTCGTCGACGACGAGCTGTGAACTATTTTAATGGGCTACCATAAATGTGGCGTGTGAAAAGGGTCGGGATATCGATCTAGCCCCGATACGACACTCGCTGGGCGAGATACACGTAAGAGCGAACGGGGCAAAACGGAATAGGAATGAGAATAAAGGCGGTTCTAATGGAGCTATGAATTGACTACTTACCGACAAAAATAAACTTGCTGTTCGGTGAACAATGAGGCACTTCTCAACCTCGGCCGTCACCGGAAGATCTGATATTTCGTGCCCATTTTACCCGGCACGACGCTCGCTGGGCGAGATACACGTAGGAGCGAATGGGGCAAAACGGAATAGGAATGGGAATAAAGGCGGTTCTAATGGAGCTATGAATTGGCTATTTACTGACAAAAATGAACTTGCTGTTCGGGGAAAAATGAAGTCCTCCTCAAACTCGACTGTCACCGGAACATAAGTTATTTCGTTCCCATTTTACCCCATTCTGACCTACTTCCACCTTACCGAAATCAATATCTGTGTACGTACGATTTGATGAAAACAACTCGAGTCTCGATCAACCTTGCATCCTCGAGATCAGATTCGCGCGCTTTAGTGCGGATTGAATGGGGCAAAACGGAATAGGAATGAGAATAAAGGCGGTTCTAATGGAGCTATGAATTGACTATTTACCGACAAAAATGAACTCGCTCTTCGGGGAAAATGAAGTCCTCCTCAAACTCAACTGCCACCGGAAGATATGTTATTTCGTGTCCATTTTACCCCACTCTGCCCTACTTCCACCTCACCGAAATCAATATCTGTGTGCATACGATTTGACGAAAACAACTCGAGTCTCGATCAACCTTGCATCCTCGAGATCAGATTCGCGCGCTTTAAGGCGGATTGAACCGAAATGGCTTGCAAGTTCCAGCCAAGTTTAGCTCTCCAGGGTGTTTCCCCGTTGTCTCGCGTCCCGGGACTTGACTAGCTGGTTGAGTGGAAGCGCGCAACTGCACCAAAGTGCTCGGGCACGGACCACACGTAAGCACGTAGCGGAGTAGTACGCACGTACGATCGTGTACGAACGTTAAACCATACCGCACGATGATTACTCTCCTCGCCTCGCGCAGCATGATTCTAGCTGGCTCAGTTTCGAATCTCGGTTTTCCGCTCCAACGCCCACGAGATCAAGATTCTACGCTCTCCGCTCTATCTCACGCGATATGCAGTTGCGTTAGTCAGTTTCACCGGTAGATCCACAAATATCCACCGTTCTCTGACCACATCACCCCAAATTACCCCTTGGCCACAAGGCCAAAGGGTAATTCGGGGTGATACGGTCAGCCTGCTGATACGATCAATCGTTGCGCATCTTCGCAAGAATGCGAGCAAGTACGAAACAAACACGACCGACTTCGCAGTTTATGCGTGAGGTAATCGATGGATTTCATCGAAACTATGGAAATCTATTTTCACGGAATTTACTATTTCAAGAAGAGGGCAATCGGTCATTTATGTCTGTGGAATTGTCCTAATGAATTTTAATATTACCGACGTAGTACTGTAGCATCCGGAAACCTTGTGTTTTTAACATGATAATTGGTAAGATAATTCGCTCGTAACCACTCACCAATTTTTGCAAATTCATTTCGAACCGTCCACGCCAAGCTTATTTAGTTCGGCCTTCAGTATGACAAACCTAGAGCCCTCTTGATACCTGTTTATTGTATACTCTGTAGTAGAATCGTATACTATGGAGTAGAATCGCATATTATGTAGTAGAATCATATACTATGTAGTAGAATCGTACACTGAAAAAAAATATCATTGATTCAAGTAAAATTTGCTTGTGAGCTGCCAAAGAAATAAAAAAAAAATTTCAATTCTACTCTGAATTCGTACAATGTCATACCAGATTGAAACGATAACTTGTCACCTTTGCAGTCTTGCCGTCGTTGTTTCAATATCATATGGATTTGTAAGAATTGAAAGTAGAATTGAAACAAACATTTTTTTCTTCGGCAACCCGCAAACGATTTTTTTTTCAGCGTATACTATGTAGTAGAATCGTATACTATGTAGTATAATCGTATACTATGTAGTATAATCGTATACTATGTAGTAGAATAGTATACTATGTACTAGAATAGCATATTATGTAGTAGAATCGTATATTATGTAGTAGAATCGTATATTATGTAGTCGAATCGTATACTATATATATTTGAAACTTGTTTTCTATTCTTTGAGTGCTAAAAACCAGCCCGATCGAGTTCCACCAAATTCGAACTGTTTGATTCACCCGGACAATGTATGTATGCTAGGAACGTGTGGCAATGACGTTTCCCGTAAGGATAACGCTATGTAGATTACAACGAAGATAAAATGTCGCCTCGGTCCGTTTCCTTCGAACATCACCTGTTTAAACTGGTTCGCACCAGTTCGCAAACGAGTAAACGATCGCAGTGTGGCACTTCGAACGTCTAATTCGGTAATTCTTCAATTCTGTCGTGTATTCAATCTCATATGAGCGGCGCAACGCACGATGGCGGCTCGGTAAACTGCTTCCAATTATATACGGTTATGGCAGTACACGAGGAGTGTGGATGCGTGTAATGCCGATACTGTACACCCGGCACCGTCGTGATGTGTCAGCCGTTACGTGTCTCGTACGCATTACAACACTGTACGTGACGCTCCGAATTGTATCAACCGGAACAACGGGACGATCATCGGAATCACCCACTAATGTGTAATTACCTCCGAACACATAGGCGTTAAGAAAAAAGTGATGTACCACGGTCGGTAATAAAAACTCTGATTTATTTCTTCATCAATCGTTCGCTGCCAGTACTTGGATGGGTGACCGCTTAGTCGTGCGCTGTTTGGCACATCGACCGTTGAACGGGAGGCGCTTTCTTCTGAGACTTTGGTGATTCTGCACTTTACTCAAGGGCAAAAATACCGGCGAATCAGTAACATATGACCGTCTGTATTGGCACGGGTTTTCCGTAGGTTCCCCGTGTCCGGGGCAAATGCGGTGTAAGTTAATCGACTGCGAACGCACTGGAAGTTAGGTAACCTAGCTGAGTGCGAGTAGTGAGTGCTTAGGGGAATTGGGATGGGCTTTCCGTAAAAACCCACAAGGGTATGCAGTTGAAATGGAACAACAAGTACAAAAACATTTTTCATCGACGCTAACCTCGGACGGTCGCAAAGAAATGTTTACACGAAGCTTAGTTGATACTCGCGTAATGTAAGAATTTTGTACCACCCGTGAACAAAGTAAATTACAATTTTGTTACCGACGGACTTGGAGAGGGAAGAAGGGGTGTCACATGGTCTTAAGGTGAAGTGCAACTCGTCGGTCGGTAACTAAAACTGCAATACAAAATTCTCTAAGACTGTTAATTTTTAGGGAAAAATACAAGAACGGTAAACTATGCGCAGTAATTCTGCAGTTGACGATTCGCAAAATTTTCCCAAGAAATAAACGGTTTGGGAGATTTTTGGGTTTTTAAATTGCAGCTATGTCTCTCGCACTCACAGCGGTTGCACCTCCCCTTAAGAGCATGTGTTAAGCACGTTGTCAGCGTGTCTCTCTCGCTCCGCTGAGAGCGCCACCGATGCTATCTCTCTCGCACCCCATAGTGTTTCACATGCTTTTAACCCGATAACACGCGCACGGTACCTTGTTTCCGGGAATAATGCGAGGGGCGAAATTGGCGAAATCCCTTATTTTCCTTTCAAACATCCATTTTCGTTTTGCCAGTCCAAATCCGCGCGTAAGCTGGATGGAAACGAATAATTTTTCGGAACATGCCGCACCGTCAATACTTCCCCTCCAAACCTGCGCGTGAATTCCGGGTTGAAACAAAGTTCTCTCTCGTAACGGAGAGTTATTTTCACTTTCCCCCAGTCCCGCTCGAGTTTTCCCAGAATCAAGGGAGAAAACAAATCAAAGGCCAATAACGTCAATGACAGTCGGAACCGGCGGGGGTGCGTTCCGTTTGCACATGGGTGGCGCGTGGTCGTGTTAGGCACACGTGGATTCGACGCTAAATCCACAGAAGAAAAAAAACGGGGGGGGGGGTTTCTTGGAATGGGGAGGGGGGGGGGGGGGGCACCGACAACGAAAGGCAGAACGAAACGGGGAGGAAGGCAGAACGCACGAGCGGAGAGATCGTTCCGTCGACGAACTCCCTTAATTAACTTCGAACTCGGCTCAGTTGGTCTTGAATGAGACTGACCCGATCCACTTGCCCTGGTGCCCGTTCTTCCAGACCTTACCGCTTGCTTCTTCATAAAGCTCTCCAATCTCGGACCTACTCATTTCATTATGTCTCATAGCGTAAACGCCCCGGAATCGCTTCCTTGTGTATCAGTTTCGAGGTACGGTGCCAGATCCGGTGAACCTCTAACCAGTCGACACACAAGTTCCACACTTGATTCTTTAATTGGCGCACTCAACGTATTCACCGGTACGATACTTTGGCTCTACGTGTAACTACCGAACGGTACATAAGTGCAGGCTCCGCTACGCGAGGGTCTCTCATCTGGTCCATACTTATGTCAGATCCGACACTCGTCCTGTCCGTACTTAGGCATTTCTTGCACGGGATTGCGAGATCTTTTTTTCTCCCCACACTTGCATGATCGACGGGAACGAGTTTCTCAGCGTTTCAAACCCCGCGAGACAGCCTCGCTGTATAATTGATGAAGAACGTCGATAATTCTCGTCAACAATCTTAAATCAATGTCTCGCGATCGTGGAGCGTGTCCAACGCTGTAGCCATGTTAACGACCGTTGATCAAAGTGGTCGCTCGCGTATATGCATATACGTGGTACATTGCACCTGACAGTTACATCTGGCCACACAGTGCATGTAGGCCGTGGAAAACGAGCTTCAAGTTCGAGTCACGCACGCGAGGCGAGCTAAGTGTTACAGTGGAATCTCTCACGTGTAACCTTCGCGTAGTCTGCGAAGGGGAGTGATGGGGAGAGTCTAAGAGTTCGGATTGGAGCCGGCCGAAGAGACAGGGATTGCGTCGATGTTATTGGACTTGTGAGAATTCAGGTCACGTGAAATACCGCCGTGGGTAACAAAACATGTAATCATAGCAGTTTTGAGAACACAAACGACTGAGGAACAAAAGAAATTGTCTTTCCTCGAGGAATTGGCAGACGCAGGAAAATACTATTTTTCAGTTTCAATTTTCAGTCAGTTTCAATTTTCAGTCAGTTTCAATTTTCAGTCAGTTTCAATTTTCAGTCAGTTTCAATTTTCAGTCAGTTTCAATTTTTTTTAACTGTTCGCGGTTGCAAAACCGCATTTCACTACAGTTTTTGTAACCGACTGAGCACGAGGCTTACCTCGAGTAAGATATGGAAAATTTCGCTGCACACGGAATCCGTTGATTTAGCGTATGTTTTGTTAATCAGCAGAGGCTACTGGATGAGGCTAATGGAGTTTGTTATACAGCTCTCAGAGTCTCATGGACCGTATGGATTGAAATAGACACCGCAACGTGACACGCGTCGCTCTGGAATTTCTGGAAATATTTCAACTAGCGAAGAGACATACGTCAGCGGGGAGACGGGGCGCACTACAGTGCGACTTGACGCAACCCCATTCCGAATGACGGCGTAAAGCATTCAGCGGCGTCAGGATCGCCGACGATGCGTTGATTAAACACCGCACCAATATGTGTGCGGTTTTGACGATGGTCGAGCGCACCCATTGTGCGATATCGAAACACATACGTCCTCGTAGATACTCGAAACCAAATCAACGGGATCGACATGACAATGGCAAAGCGCATACTGTTTGGTGCTTCTAGGTAACTCAAAGCTACCGGTCAAAAATCATACAACCTTAATTTTTTGGTTAAACGTATGGTTCGTTGGCAAACTTTTTCTTAAAATCAACAAGAAAATAATTGTGGTCTTTTGCGATAGCGAAACACATACGTGCTCGTAGATACTCGAAACCGAATAACGGGACTGTCGTAGCAATGACAAAGAGCACACAGTTTGGTGCTTTTCGGTAACTCAAACGTATGGGTTAAAAATCATGGGATCTTAATTTTTTGGTTAATGGTGTGGTTCGTTGATGAACTTTTTCTTAAATTAACAAGAAAATAATTGTGGTTTTTTGCGATAGCGAAACACATACGTGCTCGTAGATACTCGAAACCAAATAACGGGATCAATACGACAATGGCAAAGCGCACACTGTTTGGCGCTTCTCGGCAACTCAAAGCTACCGGTCGAAAATCGTATATGGTACGGTGTGGTTCGTTGAAGAACTTTTTTTTCAAGTAACAAGGAACTAATTGTGATCATTTGTAGACAAGAAACGTTTGTTGAATGCACCAATATTTTTTAATGCGAACAGTGCGGTGTTTACTTGTATTGTCATATTGACAATTTTCAACGAACACCGCTAGGATATAACTGCGCGGTGAAGTAGCGAGCCGCATTGGCGATCAATTCTCATTGAACGCATAGTTAATCCTACGAGAGCGATCGGCAGATATCGTTAGTCCATGAAAGCGAATTGGTAATTACGTTGCGCCAATTTCATTAAGCTTCGTAATTATATTATACTGCCTGCTGAAGTCGGGCAGGCAACGTTCAAAACCCGTCCCTCGCTATGACGTTTTTAATATGCGGTTGGGTGTTGTTTGGCGAGAGCTTTGAATCAGTAATAGGGTCAAAACTGTCATAGACTTGTAATTGTGTGATTGACACGCCGATTGTATCAATCGGCGTGAAATTCAGACCCACTCAACTGTATTGTATGTATTATTTTCTGCATTACTCCATTATAAACGGTTCCGACAACGAGTATCGCATATGAAATTCACTCTGGCCGGTTGAGCATGTGGATAATTAATAAAAATGACTCATTTAATAAATAAAAATGATATTTAATGCATGTTGGCCTCTTCGATAATGTAACTGCAGGGATATACGTAATCTCGATTGGTAATCAATTCTTTCGCATTCGCAACGCACAAACGTTAATTTAACATTTTAGAACATGGAATATGTTTTTTGGAATTTGACGTACCCCAATATTGGTTGAAAGAACACTTTATTTTGTCACAGCATTACAGAAAGCATTATTGAATAGAAAGCAATCCTCGCTGGAGCGAATTTGTTTTTCATTGGCATATCGATGTCGAAGTTTCACCATCACCTAAAAAAAGTCGTGTTCGGGAAGAAGACTCAGGAACCGAGAAACTTTTTCGTGCTTATATTGCTTCGTACCGGAAACGGAAGTTCTTCTTAAATCTGAACTTTGCATTATCTTTTTTATATTGGCTTATCGAGTGTTTAAAATTTTTTAAATCCCAATTTTCTAGATTTTCGATAATGTTTTATTAAAATTATAAAAAATTTGATCTCTTTTCATATTAAACTCGTGTCGACTGTTTTCGATCAAGACGATGTCATACTTCGTGACCGTCAATGGAAACGTCACTGTAATGTCAATGGTACATACTGTAGCGATAATGACTCGTTACGTTAAAGCTCGGTGCCTCAGCGACTTCGAGCGCAATTTGTTACGAGAGTGAATTTTCATTTTGCGTTTCATCCAACAGCGAGCGGTGCACCTATATAATTTGAAACTGTTAGTCCGCGCAAAAGAATGGTTAAGAAGCGCCGATGATCGCCGCACACGGTTGGCAATCACCGATCGTTCCGAGACAATTGCTTCAACGACGCAACCTTGATAATTAATTACGTATGTCATAACCCACAAGCCAGATGACTTCTAGCCTCTTCGTCGCTAATTGAACGACTTGCGTTTGAAGGCGATGGGGAAATAACTCGCAAAATTTATTCGCACATCCGCACCGATTGGATATTAACCATTAATCGATTATACACAAAACGATCGATAAACAAAATACTTTTCAATAGATTCGAAGAAAAATAAAAACATTACAACCAAAAATTAAAAAAGGTCTTTTAGAGTCATTGATTGCGAATTTCGGTAAAATAAAAAGCTTCAAATGTCGAAGCCACATGGTTTCTAGCGACTTAGTTGCTAATTGAACGACTTGCGTTTGAAGCCGACGAGGAAATACCTTGCAAAATGTATTCGCACATCCGCACTGATTGGATATGAACTATTAATCGATTATACACAAATCGATCCATAAACAAAATACTTTTCAATAGACTCGAATACAAATAAACCCATTACAAACGAAAATTTTAAATAAGATCTTTTCGAGTCATTGATTGCGGGTTTCGTTAAAATAATGAAGTAGCGGAAAATTACCGATCGCCGAAAATTATGCACCGCCGTATTCTATATAGCTTCGAATGTCGGATTCTTGCACTTGGCCCGAGACGTGAACGACGATGCCGCGATGCATCTCGGAGCCGGCGCGGAAATACACGTAGGTATATTCCCGCGAGATCAAAGGCAGCTGCGGCCGCGTGATCGCCTCGTGGGTCTCGTATATCGAAGAGGCGCACTGCAAAGCTCATACGACTTTTGCCGTCGACGCTGTGATGCTGCACCGACGGAATAAAACAAACACTCGTTAACGAGACGCATCAGGGCAGATTGAAGAGATTTCCTGCCGCGCGGCGCTCACAGTTGCTCTCTGTATATTAGTACTCGGACGAGTCTCGGTTTGCCCCCATGACAGACCCCGCACTCGAGCGGAGCCAGAGGTTAATTTATCGAATTAAGCCGTACAATTGCGTTATAAGTTCGAGTTGCCGGGACTTTTTGCTGCTGTTTGGTTCGTCTATACGGATCCGGTCAGACCGAACCTCTTCCGGTTTTTTTCTATTTTTTTTTTAATTTTATTTTTTCGAACGAACCACACAGAAACAAAACGATCGAAAATATTGCATAATTGAAGCCAAAAATATGATTACACATGAAAGAAAAAAATTCATTGTCATAAATGGGGTTCTTGTTAAATGCAAAAATATTTCGTTACGATTTTAAATGTTGTTTTTTTTAATTTACGTAGTGAAAATTGTCGCGATTTTAGAACAAATATTTTAGCCAAATATATTGCACACCAATAATCGATCGGGAAAAAAGATTCAATCAAAACATGGCGTGGCTGGTATGAAAAACTTCGATAATTAATTTTTTTATGACCTCCATAGATAATTCCAATATTAGTTTTTTCTCGTAGTTGCTCCGTAATATTTCCCGCAAAAATGGCGCTTACAAAGCGCTCCCGTCAGCCCGTAACTAAACGCGAAATTTGTGCAAAGGGATTTTCTTGAAATGTTTAGTCGAAAGTTTGCTCCGCTTCGACGTCTTTCCGCCAGAGGGATTCTATTGTTTTAATAATTCAACGTTTCCAAGTGAAATAATATTCCGCTACGATAATATACAGACTGCATACATGAAGGGTCCGAATACGACGTTGTTCGTAACTTTCGGTCTTCCACGTCCTTGAGACTTCGCGTCCCCGGCGTGCAATCTATAGTGGCGCGATGGAGATGTACCACGCCAACTTGAAATATTTATGCCGCCTGCGCATCTCGAGACCAAAAGTTTGATCCTCGCATATGAAAATATATACGGTTGCACGCAAGCGAGGCGAGAGAAAGCTTTGAATCCGAAGCTCGCCCCTCGAAAGAACCTGAAATTCTCGCGTCGGAAATTTCGAGCGAAAACGGAACGGGCAGTCTTTGTTGAAGTAAACGTGCTCGCGTGTCTCCGCATACTGGAGAACACGCTTTTCAACGGACCCTCTGCGGCGTGAATCAGTTTTCCATTGTTCGAAATATCTCCATGCTACCAGTTTTTTTTTACCCCTTTTTATTCACTTCTGCAGTTGCGCGGCAGCGAGATTTTTTTTTTTTTTTTTTTCAGAGTATACTTTTCCGAATGGAACTTGTTACAAAAGCCATCTGCCCGTCATACGGAGATTTCGTACGAAGTTGAATATCGAAACAAAGCAGGGAAATCTTATTTCAGTATTTTGTATTTTGATATCTATAAATGTAAGATAATTGACGTGTGACATTGTATATTTAGAATGATAATATTTATCGTCCTGTAAATGCCCGTAAAACTAAATAAATAAATTACATATTACTTCATATTACTATGAAGTAATATGAAATTAGCTCGGTCGCCAATAAAAGCTGTAATCAATTTGTGGTCAAGCGTTTACATGGTTTTGCGCTAAGCGCCGATTATCAGGTAATAGTTTAGTTGGTCTACACTGTAAAAATAAATTGTAAATGTAATGTACCGAACCTTCAAATTTGCTGATGTTACTTACATTAATAGAAGATTAATCTTTTTGCTTATAAAATAAAAATACCAGATATAAAAATTATAAATCTTTTACTTGAGATTTAGAAAAATTTGCATGAAAAATACAAATTTGACTGTAAAATTGCAACGCACATGTGTTTAAACCATCAAATGATTTTTTTTTTATGAAAGCTGAACGAGGAAAAGGTTGGAACTGCCGCGATTCAATTGCTTTCGTTGAATTTCACTCGGGTACCGAGTATCGCGAGATCGTATATTGTAGACATTAGAACTAGAAACTACACCATGATCAGGGAGGCGCAGTCATCAATAATGGTGACAGAGAGACGGAGAGGGAGGGAGCCGGGAACGAAGAGGGACATCGTGGGCCTCGAATGTTCGCCTTAATTTTCGAGCCAGGTCGTGTCGGTACGTCGTTACAAAGTCAACTTCTCCATCAAGAACCGCAGGGCCTAATTAGAGAGTGTTCCGCAGCATCCTCGCGACCGCACCGACAGAAGCAAAAGCGAACCAGTACGCGAGTAGCAAAACGATCGAATCGACCCAGAAATAGAGAGGGAACGAAGGAGGGGAGAGCCAACCTACCCTTAAAGTTTATAGCTCATCAGACGCGAATAAACAACAAATCGCGAAACTTCTCCCCGTGGAAAAACGTAAAAGACTCGTGTTATAGCAACCATCGATTGAATTCGCTTAGGCCTAACTTTTTTAAAATGAAAATCATTCATTCATTTTTCTGAATACGTATGAATTTTTTCAGATTTTAAAATTCACTTTGAATTTTGTGACGTGTTACATACTTTTCCCATATAAACAAAAAATTCTACCTGCATTTGAAAATCTGAAAAAATTCGTACGTATTTAGAAAAGTGAAAGAATAATTTTAATTTTTTAAAAGTAAGGTTTCCGGGAGATTTGTTGAACAATTTTATTCTTCATTGATTTGTTTAATAACATTTTGGAACTATTATTATGCAAAATTAATCTTGTCAGCACCTGTAATATGCTTGGTTTTTTCCGATTTTGTAATCATCCAGAAGTGTTTGGAATTCACTCTCATTTCTCTGAAATTTATGCGAAGTGAACACTATTAGCAAAAAATACCTTAACCGTTCAATGACATAGTAATTGAAGTATTAACAAAATCTTATTTTAAACAATCTAAAAAAAATCAGATTTATCTTAGAGAGCAGTTTCTAAAAAAATATCTGCATCTACGAATCTAAAAAAAATCTTAATATATTTTTGGGGATACCTTACAGTGCAGTCTTTGATGGTTCGGAAAAAGTACTAGCTACATCCATATCTTTGTGGCTGTTAAAAGAAGGCAACACGATTATATTTTGAAAATTGAAATATTCAAATCGTTTCCTCATAAAAGTTTAAAATTGTAATTTTCGTATCACTTCCACATAAAAGTTTAAAATTGTAATTTCCGTATCGCTTCCTCGTAAAAGTTGAAAACTGAAGTTTTCATATCGCCTCCTCCGAAAAGTTTAATATTGTACTTTTCGTATCACTTCTGCATAAAAGTAAAAAATTGAAATATTCATCTGACTTTTTTGTAGATTTTTCTACCATTAGGAAATGTTCCAATTCTCACTGATTTTAACTTTTGGCTGGGAATGTACGTGTGATGCATCTTTACATTTCTGAAATAAACAGTATGTTTATTTCAGTATCGAGACTGTTGCATTAGTCCAAAAGGGTCAACGAAAGCTCGGAATAATAGGGTATCTGCACCGGAATCGGTTAAATTCTTGTGTAATTGAACGGCAAGGCCGGTGATATTGACTGACAGTCTCACCCCTCGATGCTTGTCGGATCGACCCCACTGTGCGCCCGAGCGCCTGTTCAGCTCGGATGGTGGTAATGGACTTTGAGTTACGACATTCTCCATTGATAAATGAACTTTCCCCGTTAGTCTGGTCACGGAACCACGGAGCCGTGTTCCACGGAGTCGAGTGGAACACGAGATCGAGAAAATGAATTTAGCACACGTCGACAATAAAATACAAGCAAATTTACGAAACATATTGAGTTAACGATCCCGATTGTTCCTGTACAATACACAACTTCCGGTTACTGGCTTTGAACTCGAGATAACTAACTCTTCATTCCACTCACATGTCCTTTCTTATTCTCTTATTTTTTTAAATCTCACACCTTGGCCACTAAAAAAAGTGCCTGAATTTAATGGACTAAAACATGTATTATTTTATTATTTTTGACAATGTTTTTAAACTTTTTGGATTCATTATTTTGTTCGTTACTGACAAAGAAAATGAACCGATTTTAGAAACGCAACCGCTTAACGAAACTCCTAAAAAAAATGGCCTGCGCGACCTTGTTTATGTCGGGTTCACAGATAAAACTCTGAAAGTCGACGATTTTGTAACATTTTGTCCCGATGCTTATTAAATCACATGACACATAATAAAAAGGATATACAAAAAGAGATGCGAGTATGCTGGACATAAATACACTTTTCCATCCTAAGTAATACAATTAACGGACAGTAATTTGTAACGGTCAATAATCGGGCCCTTCACCTTATTTTATTCGACCCCTAAAATTTAAGCACCCCACAAAAAGTAGGATTACACTTTTTATTACCGACCGCGGCATTTCACACGCCCATATAAGAGCTATATATGTGTTCTTTAAGTACTCCGCGTCGAAATGCTAGCTCGCCTCTCTAGATATAATCACCGAAATAAAGTGAAGCTTTTCGTCGCCAGACGACAATTGTGTTGGGCTTTGCGATAGAATGGCAAGAAAAACGTTTCTGAATGAGCGGCATCGCCGCGGTACTTTCGAGCGAAGCGGACGTCTGAGAGGATCTTGGGAGCAAGGTTTCCGCGGATGTAACTGTATGTATATCGTACGTAGGTGTTCACGGAGTTGATAGGTGTGTGCACGTGTGTGTGCACCTGTTACCATAACTACTGGGTAGAAACGATCGTGTCCACACGATCGAGCTCTCCTGAGCCAAGCACTCGTGCACGAGCAATTCCCCGTACGGGTTTCCGCAGCTAGAGTGTTCCGCAAATACTGTTACCGGACCCGATGGTACCGAGGGCGAACAATTCGTTTGTCGTTGGTCCCCGCTTCAGCGTCGGTACTCTCACGGCTCTGCCACCTCGCTTCATATAACTCACTCTTCCTACCATTGCCATACTTCGTTCGCTTGTCTACCTGTAAACCTGCACTACCGATATACTTTATTCGATGAATTATTCCACGAGGCGAATAATTCATTTACGGTACACTTCATTTTCGTATCGAATCATTTACTTTATTATTATTTAATTATTAGTCACCATGAAAAAAAAAACCATTTTTTAAATATAGAATGTTCCACATAAAATATTGAGCTGAGAGTTAAATCAATATTCGTAATGAGTGTACTTTTTATTTTATTCATTGGTTATGCCGAACTTTTTATATATTTTTTTAGTTTAGACTAGAACTTGGAACTCGCAACCGAACTTGGATTCGAGCTATGGACTTCAAAAAGTATATTCAGAAGGAAAAGCTTAACTTACTTCGAGGCGTCAACATGATACTCGAATTCACAAAAAAAAAACTTTGAGCCACCCGGTGCAGCGTAGACGCCTCTAAAAGTCGAGTCCCACCGGCAATGAGATTAAGTGGACGCTCGTCTCTCCTTTCGACAATCTACGCCGGCGATGACCAAGATTCTTGCTCGTCGCCGAGAAAGACGAACTTTCGAAGATCCTATTGCCGAGAAGTGCCTCGAGTGTCTCGAAGATATGCCATCGTAACTACTGGCAAGCTTTTTACGGTCTCTCTATTTCTCACTCTCTGGTTACTCGAGTGTACAGCAACTATCTCGAGTGTCTTTCGGCGAAGTGACTCTCGCTCGTCTATCGTCGTACCGCTACACTCGAATCTATCATTGCTATATTAAAAATGATAAATGGTTCTGTCATCCAGTTCTTTCTTCTTTTTTGTCCCTCGACTCCGAGCGATTCACGCCACTCAGAAGCCAGCCGTAATAACCGGTAAAAAAGATAAAGTAAATTTCATTCTCTTGTGAGTCGTAAAAGGGGAGATCGGGGCAAAACGGTACACCGGTAAAAAATGGACCAAATTTTTACCAAATTTTTACAACATTTTTACAACATTTTTACCAAATTTTTACGAATACTCGATACGAATATTGCTAACATTTCGGAATTATAAGGAGACATTTTGCTCGAACTCGACGGTAACAGATTTCAACGCAGCGCAAACGAAAAAAAAAAGAAAAAAAAATTCTTCCTCCACGAGGGATAAAAAAAATAGCCGCTCGTTAATGACAGCAATTTTTTTTGCCTCAAAAAAAAAGAAAAAAATGTATCTATTCCGGTAGGATATCTCGGGTTAAAGATTGCTATTTTCAGCGTGAACAATGATTAGGATCTGTATACTCAAACCCATGAAATGCACTATGCCTTGATTATGTCAGTCGCCAATAGTCAACCTTGCCGTTGACGCGACTTAAAATAAAACTATATATATGTAAAAAAAAAAATTATTAGGTTCCTTACCGGGGGAAGCGGTTGGTGTTGTGCGGCCGGTATGAATACCGTAATAAGAACAGCATCTCTCGGGCTTTTCGCGATGCCGGAAGCGCTCTTGGCGAGTCTCGTATGAGGTACGACAACACGACGACAAAGCAAATTCACGATGGTAGGCACAACGCTTGTAGTATATCATCCACACGTGCACGCGGAGGCCGATGCGTCGCGGACAGTCGCGTAAAACAACTCTTGCACACCGGTAATCTACATAATAGCAGATACATTTAACGAATGCATACCGTAACTACTTGCTGTCTGCGCCGCTGCGACTACTACACTACCGTGCGACTTGCGACTACCACCGATCTTTTTTTTTTTTAATAACAACGCGAGCTTTCGTCCGGTGAATCGCGAAACGAGAAAGAACGAACGGGTGGGTAGGCGGAGCCACTGTGGAATTAATACGCTCGTATATTGTCCCGCGATTTACGGCACTCCATTACCTCGATGAATTAATACATAAACCCGAGGCAGTCGGTAACAGCGAGTATTATGCACAGTGCCCGTCCGAACAACAGCGGAGTCTCGAGTCCCTTTTCACCGACTACTCTTCGCGCAGGAAAAAAAAAAAAAAATGAGATTCATTAAATATATAATTTACGGGCATGTAAACATTTCCGGTTTCACGTCGGGATGTAATAAATGCGTAACGTATCGCATCGTGATAAAGCATTGTGCAAGGCGAAATAATTTTCACGGTAATGGATTCCGTGAAATGATTGTTGCATCGAGTCAAGCGTGCAATTTTGCGAACCGGTTTTTACCGAGCGTGGTAATACAATAGGGTAAAAAACATATTATTTTTTTTTGCTAATTAAATTTAAACAAATAACTTTTTTTTCCAGGGATTCTTTGGAATGCATGTTCGTAAAATTCTGTCAGAATTTTCACATTAAAATTGAAGATAAAAAAAGGAATTTCCTCAGCTTAACAAATATGGTAAATTATACGTTGAAGTATTAATTAGCAGCGAAAATAATTTTAAATGATGGTCCGACAACGGAGACAATCACCACTGCCTGAATCTACTAATTTATGTTGCAACTCAGTTTTCAACCGTGCCGGTGAATTTCGATACCAACTTACGCATTGCTTTTTATTTTATTTTTTTCTCCGGGAGAAAAATACTCATTCTGAGAATACAGTGATAATACAATAGGATAAAACATATATTTTTCTGCTAATTAAATTTTTAAAAAACCTTTTTCTCCCGAGATTCGTTGGAATGCATATTCGTTAAATTCTGTCAGATTTTTCAGCTAAATGTTGAAGATAAAGAAAATAAGTTTTCCCAGCTTGGCAAATATGGTATTATATATATAATATGGTATAATATGGTGCGACGGCCCTGATCAATTCCCCTCCAAACAACCTACTGCGTTCCGACGCTCCGCCCTCGTACACTATGAGAGTGTACGCTATGAGAGGTTCCACTGTATTGATTAGCAACGAAAAACGATTTGAAAAATAAATACAAAAAAATTGGTCATACAACAGAGTGCGCTCACCACCGCCTGAAACTACCAATTCATGTTGCAATTCATTTTGCAACCATGTCGGTCAACTTTAACACCAGTTTACCCATTTCTTAAAAAAAAATTCTACCGAAGAAAAAAACACATCCTGACAACAAACTGCTGTCATAATTATTGTAATTGTGGAGATAGCCCGATGAGTCATTAGGCTGAATTGTGTTGTGAACGAGATGATAAGAATACCATGTGTGTTCAACAGTCGAAGCTGCAGCTGTGGTCGACGATCGTAAAATCACCACCGCCAGTAGTAGCACCAGCAGTAGCCTCATCTAGCTAGACAATTTGTTACTTCCTTATCACTCGACTCTCTCGCAGTGTGTTCCCTTCCTTTCACTCTCGCTGTCGCGCTTCTTCTCTTTTCCTCTCTTATTGAGTCCATCTTCGTTGCAAGCATCGAGGACACTTCGTTTGCACACACGCGACACTCCGCGTGTGCCGTGTCGTGTGCCGTAATACGTGCAACACGGAATCGTCATCGCTATCGGAAATCGTCCGACATCGGAGTTCGGATGGCATTCCCGGCCACCGAGTTATCTCGTACGCCACTGGACCGACTGCCGAACGACTCGAATATCGCGTCGAGAGCACTTGGCTCGAGACACGATGTGCTCTAATAACGCGCATCAATAAAAACCTCGGCATCGACGCTGCGGCTGAGACAGATGAGCTCGTCAGCTTTTACGCAACCCACACTCGTTTCCTCGTTCGAGCGGATACTTAGAGTTAAAATTATATTGATTGCCTTTCTTAATGGTAGAAAACTTTTACTTTAATTCAAGATTCATTTTTTATTCAATTCCTTATTTAAATGGAAGACCTGCGCGTGATGTTTCTGACGCGTGGCTTTGGTGGGCGCATTTACATCTTGACCACTCACAACTTTACTAAGATCTCTACCACTGTATGAAATAAACAATTCTACCAGAGCGAACCAGTCGCCAAAAACTCTACCGGAATACAAAGGTAGACGGTAGCCTTGTATTCCGGTAGAGGTTTTTTTCGATTCTAGCAGAGATTTTCTTGGACCCCTATATTCTGGTAGAGTTGTGAGTGGTAGATGTAAAAGTGCAGCCGTGGTGACTTTTAAAAAAAAACTACCAGAATGAAAAATATACTCTACCGAAAGTGAAATAAAAATCTACGGAAATGCAAGACTACGTCCCCTACCCTTGTACTCCGGTAGAGTTTTATCTTGATTTTGGTAGAGATTGATTTGATTTTTTATTTTGATTTGGTAGAGATTTTGGTAGAGTTGTGAGTGGTAGAGATGTAAATGTGCCTAACTTTCATATATATGTTCATATATATGTTCATATATATGTTCATATATATTTTTTATTATTTTGACGCTACATTCGATATGATTTTTTAATTGCATTTTTCGTACCCAAACTCGTACACTAAAATTGATTGTAAAAAATGTATTATATCCACGATTTTACACAAAAATACGAAAAATAATATGCGAATCACTGCATCTCGTGATTACATCTTCGAAGATTTTTTTGCCGTGCAATCCCGGGACTTAGCTAGTGCAAATAATGTGTATGACACTGATAGTACATAGCGACCATATACAATGCTGGAGTTTAGTTACAGCAGGATTGTATCCACTCGACAAGCGACTGCACTGACATGACGCCTGATAAGTACGGCTCTCGACCGGGGAAAGAGGAATCGTCGAAGCGAAACACACACACGCGGACACATCTCCATTCGTCTCGTGCTTATGAATGGAAATTTATGAACGAAACGCTCAGCTCTCGCTCGCACACCTCGATCTATCGAGTGCCAGAAAAAAATTACAAAACAGTGTGACAGCTGTCTCGTTGCGAATACTACGACGTAACTAATCGGTGACGTTAAATCGCCAGAAGTGTTTTGTAGCACATGTATCATTTTCTTTTTTTTTTAAATCATAATCGATCTCGGAAATTTCCTCTATAATATACCGGTTTCTGTGCCAATCTCGGCGTAAAAGCGTAAATGGCATTTCATTCCGATTAATCGTAGAACATACACCCAGAAAAATTATTTATTTAATGGGCGCCAATAAATGTATATTTGGTTTAAATGATTATTATTTATTATTTATTATTTATTATTTATTATTTATTATTTATTATTTATTATTTATTATTTATTATTTATTTAATAACGATTTATTTCTGTGTGCAGTTCACTGTGCGGGTTTGAATCGCTATTGGGAAGCGGATTCGCCACGAACGAAGACTAAGTCACACGAACCGAATGTGCCGAGGACACAATGGCAAAGCGAGTAACTCCGTGCTGCGAGCAAATATATACATATATATGTATGTGCAACGAAAGTCGTTCCATGTGTATTTCGAAGGGACGGCAGTAGTATGGCACTATTGCACAATAACGTATTTTCCGCGTGTCGGCTACTGCGAAACCAATTGGGAATGGCTATCGACAGAGCTTTTTTCCTCTCTCCACGGAATCGGATAATTCACCAGCGGGAACTACTGAACCGGAAACGGCGGGCAGGGTCAAATCGCGGTGTTCACGTCTGCGGAAAGGAAACCCGTTCGGGCAAATCTTCGCTCTTTGGAAAAAAGCTTCGACGAGCCCGTATAGAAATGGACGAAGAAAGCGTAAGCTTCCGTCCGCCGATATAGAAAGCTGTCGTGTACAATTCTACGAGCAACCGAGCGTAGATTGCCTTCCTTTCCAAAATCTCCGAAGAAAATTCGCTCTATCTTTCGATGTTTGTTATTCGCTATTTTGTTGCAAGTTTTCCAATGGGCCGGAGCGGTTAGCTACACACTGAGAAAAAAAATGTTGGGTTCACCAAATTCGCGGTCACGTGCTGAAGCATTATTTTGTTGAACGATTGTTCGCTTCGGTCGATTAAAAGAAAATGTTTTATTGGGCCAACCAAATAACGCCTTTGAACGCATGTGAACGCGCCTTGGCTAATCTAACGATTTCTTTTTCTCACTGCATAAAAAAAAATGTACACCCAGAAAAAAAAAATTATTTGCCGGCCACCGTTAAAGAAAAGTATTTATTTGATTTAAATAAATATTTACTTAAATCAAATAAATATTTTACTTAATCTTAATAAACGGTGGCCGTCAAATAATTTTTTTTCTGGGTGTAGTCGAGCATATATTTTTCATATACACTGAAAGAAGGATCCGATAGAAATTACCATGAATCTGGTAAAAAGTTAAAGAATCTTCAGATATTTGGGCACTAGAGCGACATCCTGGAAAACATTCGTATTAAACATCCTGCTAGAAAATATGCCAATTTTAGATATCGCAGTTATTACTCGAATATCCCGTAATTTTTGTGAAAATACAAGTTCTTCTTACTAGAAAATATTGTAGTCGGTGGCGTTGCGAATGCGGACCGTTTCTTTTAGGTTTGTAGATTATACCGCCATATTACGTCGGTTAGATTGTTCTTAATTTATTTTTTTATATATAGATACATAAAAAAATTTATTTAGGAAATTCTCAGTTTATTCCCCGAAGTTCTTAACCAGATACGTAACATTTAAAAAATTACCATATAGGATGGGTAAAAATGGCAATTGTCCCTGTGAAAATTTCACATATCACTAGTAGTAGCGCTTGTAACGCCAAGTTGCTGTAGGTCGAAATTTACCATCTGACTGACTGAACTTTTTCCGAAATCCTTCTCTCAGTCTATGTATTAAATATATTTCTCGTGAAAAAATGTATATAATTGACATGTTATAAGATACACGTGAGATTTTCGATGATATAAAAAGTATATAATTTTTATAGAGAACATATTTGAAATATATGTTACGCATACAGTTTTTTACGTGTAGGTATATCAAGGTAAAAAAAATATGAGAAAATGTTATAGTCCCGCGCACAAGTCAATCGTGCATGCATATATCGTCGCATCGGCTAAAAGTAGCGAGAACACCAACGCTTTTGCCGGTATGGAGATTCGGCAGATGTATAATAAAAAAACATAATCTACTCACGCGAGAATGTGAATTCCCATGACACACACATAACCGGGCGGCCACTGTGAGGATGACTCGCTCGCTATAGTAACTATAGTGGAAGATCCTTGGCTGCTACGTACCTGGAAACAAATGGGTGTATAAATTACATCGATCAAGTGGCGTTGTGTGTAAATTATACTGATCGAGTAGAGTTGTGGGTAAATTAGATTATTCGAGTAGAGAAGTGTGGAAAAAATTATGCACTATACGCAAGCAGCGTCGCGGGAATCTTGATCGAGCAATATCGCTACAATGTCCATTGTGTATCCACATTCGATGTTGCCGATGTAAATTTCGCCGTGGTAAATATGAAATTCCATCGTCGAATTACGTAAGAAAACTACGCGGATCGCGCTGCTTCGATGCGAAAAATTGCATCTGGCATTTTCATTTGGTTTTTGGGCGGATATTATTTATTGCAATCACCACTGCTTGTCTGGTGTACGAACTGTCAGACGTTTGCTCTCTTTCCAAGTCCGATCGAAGTCAATCGTGTAATTATCGATTTTTAATTTAAAGTAGAATGCGCGCGTGAATATAGATAGCGTGTAAATCAGGCGACGCGAGAGTATGAATATTCGCCTTTACGAGATGGGCTACCGCGATCTCTCAGTTACTACCACTTAGAGAGTTCCCTCTGGACATTCGGCCGAAGCAGACGTGTCTGTCTGTATAGTCATAACGCAAATTTTCCACTCGAGCACATGATTGGGAAGTGAAGATTTTCACAAATACTTTTGTGTCTGTCTCGGTGCCAATAATTCATTTGTGGATCATATACAAAAAACGAGACGACTGCGAAAATATCCAGATAAGTCTCCACGCCTGCAATGATCTCGAAATACATATATCTATCATATACGTGTATGTGACTGAGTTCCTAGATGCGAATGTCTAAACTTATTACATTGGAGAGAACTTTCGTTGGTAATTAAAATGACGAGTGTATGAACTATAGACGAATTGATTTAAGAAATTATATTGATTTTGTTTTACGAGTTCTCGTGTTATCTAAACAATTACTGTTCCCTCATCACGTTTGATTTGTCGATCGTTTATTTGATACGTATTTTATGTGTCGCTCGATGTGTCCTTTTCTTCTATTCCTTCTATTTATTTTCTTCTATTCTTCTATTTCTTACAAGGCTCAGTCCAATTTAGTTTTAATATCATATTGAAAATCTACTTAACAAAATAAATTCTCTCCAATCGATAATCTTTCCGTTTGTCATTCGAGTAATCGACACTCAGAAAAAAATTTTATTTGACGGCCACCGTTTATTAAGATTAACTAAAATATTTATTTCATTTAAATAAATATTTATATCATTTAAATAAATATTTATATCATTTAAGTAACTATTTACTTCATTTAAATAAATATTTACTTTAATCAAATGAATATTTTACTTGATCATAATAAACGATGAACGTCAGATAATTTTTTTTTCCTGGGTGTATGTAATATCGTGTGTCCCAGTCAATCCTCATCTCTATATTCGTTGCAGTATATATATTTTTTATTTTTCTTAACTTCTGCAGCGTTAAAAAAAATCTCTCTCAATTGGTCCCATAAAACTCTCACGATTTACGAGAAGTACTCTCGAAACCGAAAAATAGCTTCGAGTGCGGATTCGTGGTGAGGGCAATTTCGCCACTGCCGCCCATACAAGCGCATCGAATCGGGAGTACGCCTATGTGCGCTGCACAATTGTGCGCGGACACGCGCACAATACGATCTTATGGAGGACACTCGCGGGTGTTTCCGTTCCGGTCCGCTCGTCGATACGCGGGTCCAGCAGCACGGTCAGCACGGGGACTGCACTACGCTTCCTATCAGGATTTTATAGCGCGTAAAACCCGAAGTGCCTCCGTGCTACGGCGACGAGCGTGAAAGGGCGCTCGGTCGCCGGTGCCAATTTTTATCCGGGCACAATTTTCGCGGACGAGCATGCACGAGATAACGCGGTCGGGCCGCAACTGGTTGCTCTCCTCACGAACGCATTCGACCATTGCGATAAAAGGGACAAAAAAATTACAAAAAAAAAGGCAGAAATGAATATAAAACGTTACATATATATATAAAATTTGCAAAAATTCAAAATCGTTCTGCAGTAAAATAAATGCTCGAGTACATTGGGACATAAGTCGGTCGGTAGGAGCGTCGCCCAAAGAGCCGACGTAAACTAGTTTCATAGCCTCGCTCGCGGAGATACGGCTTGAACACGAAGTTCCACGGTCATTTCGGATTTACCCTTTCTGGGAAACGACACCCTTACGCAGCCGTGATTATTTCCCCTCGTAAAGCCGAGAGTCGCAAACCCACGTAAGTCCATCTAAAAACCTACGAACCCGGGGGATTTCTCGATGAGCGCGAGATCTGGCGACGGCTGAAGCGGCGGATTAGAACGCGGTACGCGGTTGCGATCAGTTACTCGAAATACTTCGTTTCTGTCGTTTCTGTTCGATTTTAGTCAAACTTATGTGGTCTACAGAAAAAGAAAAACACGCTTTATTCGTTGACATTTTTAAAGATTTTTTTGACGGTCTAGTTTTTTAACATGGGAAGAATTTTATTTAATCTCAAAAATGATATAGTGTAGCGTTTTTCTCCGTCAGTTTCTGTTCAATCACTGAGAAAAAAATTTGTTGTTTGCAACAAATATGCAAACATATTTGTTGTACCAACAAAATACACCTTTGAACGTATATCAAGGCGCATTTGCTTAATCCAACTATTTCTTTTTCTCAGTTATTAAAGTAAAAAAACTAACCGACTGAAGATCATACTTTACCACAGATTGTGTCCAATTTGAGAAAGATTTACCGTCTCGTTTTCTACTGCTGTTAAAAAAAACGAAGCGTCCATCCCTTTCTGACATACTTTCTCTGTATTCAGCAGAACCCTTCTCTCGTATACCGCTCGTATTTCCGGTAAAGATATCCTTAACGTGATGTTAAAGACCTCTCGCCCATCCGACACTCAGTTGGTAATAAAAACTGTATAAGGCTATTTTTTCTGGAGTGCTAAAACTTTATTCCTACACTGAGAAAAAGAAATTGTTGAATTATATTTTGTTGGTACAATAAAAATATTTGTTTCAATCGACAAATTTTCAATAAATTGAAACATATAATCGTTTAACAAAACAATGGTTTATTTGTAGCAAACAAATAATAGCTTTGAACGTATGTAACCGCGACTTTTGGTTAATCCAACGAATTTCTTTTCTCAGTGTACAGTAGAACCTCGCTTATCCGACGTTCGATCAACCGAGCCTCCGCGTTATCCGAGGCACCTAACTCATCCGAGCCCTCCGAGGCAACCGAGGCGTAGGCTCGGATAATACGGAAAACTGAGATAAAACGGGTGACTAAAAAAAAAATTTTAAGTGAATTTAATGTGCAGGACTGGGAGATTTTATGCAAATACTGGTAGATTAAATGTAATGTAAAAGTGTGATGAAAAATTAGTTAGTATACTTTCCATTGGAAGTAAACTAAGTTATCAAAAGGAAAGTATTTTCAATGCTTTTAATACACTGAACATTATTTTGTCATCACAATTGTGCATTAAATTTTATATGAATTTTTGTACAGTGTAGCTTATCCGTCTCATCCGAGATATCACTTATCACACGTACGTCTTCCGCACATCACCTCGGATAAACGGGGTTCTACTGTATTTTCTTTGAACGCTATAGTTTCAGCACCCTTGAAAAGACAGCATTAGAGTTTTTATTATTGACCACAGCACTTCACATGCCCTTAATAATAAAAGTGTTTCCGCATACACTGAAACTACCTGAGTTATATTCCGGATGTAGCCCGCCCATCGATGGATACAATCTTGTCGGTGCCGGTAAAGAAATTATCATAAATAATGTGGCAAGTGTGCCGTGCAGCGTTCATCCTCGATGTAAATACACAGAGCAGTACAGGAAAATTATAACTCGGAATAATCGATGTGCGAGCATAATAAGAGGACGAAGCCACCGGTCATCCGGTTTCACGGTTGGGAGCCAACGCAAATCCTCTCTGTGAGGCAGTAAAAAAGTTCTGCTGAAGATACTGGTCAGCCAATGAGAGATTTCTCTTGACGCGCGTATGTAGGGTAGCTCCGAGTGATACGGCCATGTTCTGCTTATCGCGGAAAACTGTCACAGTAGAAACTTACATCTTCAGTTTTAGAGCGTTACATCGGAGCTTAAAAAGACCTTGTCAAGGCCCCATGTAACGCTCCTAAATATATACTATGTAGGAAGTAGAGTCTTCAAAAAATTGATCGGAAATTGATAATAAACGACTCTACGGACATCAATATTCAGTGATGTCCGTAGAGTCTGACGCCGCCAAAGTTCGAGAGATCGATGAGAAAAAAAATCTGAAAAAATTCTAGCATATAAAAGGTGCTAAAAAGATTGTTTGTGCATAATAATAATTTCAGAATGTTCATAACAAATTACGAATGTAAATAACAAATTTTTTTTATTACGAAAATGATTTGATAATTTTTCTGAATACGTATGAATTTTTTCAGAATTTTATCTAATACTTGAAACTTACGATTTTAAACAAATTTTAACGTAAAGGAAACGAATAACATTTTGGGATCATTGTTACGGACGAACAATCTTATCAGCATCTTCCATATGCTTGATTTTTTCAGATTTTTATCCGATCGAGAAGTGTTTGTAATTCTCTTTTATTTCTCTCAAACTT
>JAPYZC010001381.1:0-30866 GCA_030522665.1 Ichneumoninae sp. A BG-2022a | reverse complement strand
CTCACCGCGAATCCGAATTTTTCGGCCCGACCTTTCGGGGATTTTTCCCAAATATTGTCCGCCAATTCCATGCGAATTCCATCGTCCACGTGGCTTCTTTTCCGCGTTTCATTATTTTTCTCTCCGTAACGGTACTCCGTTCCCCGAAGGGCGACCCGACGGCGCTCACGGCCTCCGTTGCTGGTTTACAAGGTTTGAGGTGGTGTCGTTGAAGCGGGGACGAGGAGACAGCGGCGGCACGCACTTAGGGGACGCGCGCAACCCGCAATAAATCTACTCGCTGAGCTTAGCGGGATTAGCCCGGGTACAGAACCCAACGAGGAAGCTCGCTGCTCCTCGCGGTGAAGTTGACCGGCTCGCAGGTAAAATTTCCCCGGGCTCGCCGTTACTATGAGGACTTTCGAGAGTCCACAATTTACCGGAGTTCGCGGCTTTCCGGGGTTACGACTGTGGATAGATAGTTTGATGTCTCGGAATCGAGTTTGGGATGGGTATTCGGTTCCTGAGGGAAAAATTAATAAATCTCGCGGTGTTGAAACCGGTCAGCTTCACCGTGCGGCGATCGGGGAGCATCTTGGGCTGGTTTCTCTCGTAACCGCGCGCTCCTCGGCTGGCACAGTGGCCCTTCTCGTCCCTTTTGCAACCGCTTAGGTCCAGCCGACAAAAACCCCAACGGCAGGTATAAGGAAAAATCTAGATGGCAACCGCTGCTTCTCTCTCTCTGTCTTTATGATTTGTCGAGCCCGTCTGGGTTACTCGAAGAATCCAGCGGGCTCTTCAGGTACCGAAAACAACTACTCCTGCGTACTCTGGGGACCGATAATACTCCTGTGGTTCTTCGGTGCCGAAAACTTATAGACAATGCGATAGCACCGGGGATATTGACCTGCCGAGATGTCTCGGACGTCTCGTGTGTATCTGGCGCGGATCTGTGGGACTGCCAAGCTTATCGGATTATGGAGAATGTTGTGGCGAGCCGGTAATTTTTTTTGAAAAACGGAAATATCTTCGATAACGGAGACGAAAATTTCACATCGCGAACTAGGTGTCCATTTTTTTCGAGAGTGTAGACGAAGATTTGTTTGAAAGTACACCCAGAAAAAAATTTATTTGACGGCCACCGTTTATTTGGTTCAAGTAAAATATTGATTTGATTTAAATAAATATTTACATCATTTCAGTAACTATTTACTTAATTTAAATAAATATTTATTTAAATCAAATAAATGTATTACTCAAACCAAATAAATGATGGCCGTCAAATAAATTTTTTTCTGGGTGTAACGGAGCTGAAATATAAATTCGAGCTCCTAAAAATCTTTGAAAAAGGCGGCGATAATTTCACGTCGCGAACTCGGTGTTGTTCTATTTTTTTTTTTTGACAGTGTTGTCCCGAATAAATTTCAAAGTACAGGAGGTGAAATATAAATTCGAGCATTTAAAATTTTTTGAAAAAACGAAGATGAAAATTTAACATTGGGAACTCGTCGTCCATTTTTTTGAGATTATGATCCTGGATCAAAAATCTTTGAAAAATCAAAGAGAGAAAAGGAGAAACAAAGAGATTGTGAACGTTTATCGTCAAGCATTTTTTTCTTCTACGATCCTTTTTTTTACTGTGCATAGTGATGCATGGTAAAAGTGAATCGTAAACGGATCGTAAATGAGGAAAAAGTTCTTGAAGATAAACGTTCACAATCTCGTTTTTTTGGTGTTGATTTAAAAATAAAATCAGTTGAGAAAAAAAAATGTTGAAGTCAGGAAATAATAAATCAAGAAAAATGTTTGTTAACTGTACGAACCTTTCTTACTCTGCGCGGAGTCTCCCCTCCCCACGAGCTACCTGCTAGTTTCTTTGTTATTCGACGAGAGAAATGGTGGATGAATGATTCCGGAAAAAAGAAGAAAAAAAAAAATTTTCAAAATATTCCAAAGGGCGTTTATGTGCTCTCACTATATTATACTTTTACTTTGTGTGTACCTTCAAATCGAACTCTCGCCGAATGAGAAGAAAAGAAAGTTCTCAAAGTTTGAAATCATTGAAAACCGATACGAGTGGAAATAAAATGGAATCACAAATGTTCTCTGCCCCTTCCGGGCGCGTTCTACCTGCGACTCTCTTTATTATTCGACGAGTGAAACCGTGGATGAGAGTGAATCGGTAAAATGAAGAAAAATCTTCACAGTACTTCGAAAAGCTTTCGTCCACTCTCGCGCAATTCTTCTTACCTTATCCATTAAGCACACATAATATACAAATACCTCTTTTTTACGTAAGGATTACGCGAGTTCACGGGCAGACGAGAATAAAAAAAAAAGGGTACAAAGGGATGCGAAGAATTTAACCGGCTCGATGAACGCGCGCGGTAGCGCCAAAGGATCCTTTACGCATTGGCCTTCGCCAGTGAGAAGAAGAGGAAGGATTTCGTGACCGGGATGTGCGACGTTGCCGAATCCGCACCGCATTTACTATCCGCGATCGCGAATCCTTCGAGAGAATACCTACCGGCCTCTTCTCCGGTCCGATCGGTTCTTCATCCTTCTCGTCCTGCGGCGTAACGACGTCCGAAGGGCCTCCTCTTCTTCCTCTCCTTCGTCTTCCTCCTCTATTCTGCGTTACATACCTGAAGATCTTTATCGAGGGCTCGTCTTACTCCTCCGGGCGGCAAAAGAACCGACGGGCGGCGACGAGGGCCCGGATTACCCGCGAGGATCTTCGGAGATAACGCCCCCTCGGATAACCAGGTGGTTTTATCTGCATTACACATACCGGGACGAGAGCCATGATCGATAGCGATGTCGCCAGACGCATCGAACCGATCATCTCCGACATGGAACAAATCGTGTAACAAGTCGTTTTATACTGGCTCGTTGACACTGATTTTCACACTTAATCGTACCTCGGTAGATCAATTGCTTTCGATTAAATGTGTCAAGTTAAATTGAAAAATCAAAAAAAAATTATTAAGGTACTAGCATAAGGTTTTAGTGAAAAAACGATTTTTTTCGTTTCGTCGAAAAAATTACCTTAATCGTTTGTTACTAACAAATGAATGAACATTTTAAAAAATCATGCGGTCATTAGACAGCAAATGTTATAATCAAGGATCTCTCCAAATTTCAACTGTATCGGACGAATACGTTTTGAAATACGCGATCGCCAAATCCTTATGCTACACTGAGAAAAAGTTGGATTAAGCAAATGCGTGGTTACATACGTTCAAAGGTGTATTTTCTTGGTAGAACAAAAATGTTTGGATAAATTGAAGTAAATAATCGTTTAATAAAATGCTTTATTTGTACCAAATGCTTTATTCGTACCAAATGTTTTATTTGTACCAAAGGCTTTATTTGTACCAAATGCTTTATTTGTACCAAATATATAACAGCTTAGAACGTCACCGCGACTTTTGGTTAATCCAACCAATTTTTTTTTTCTCAGATGACGAAGATTCCAGGACTAACAGGCTTAGCATAGAATCGGGGGTTCGCTTTGAGACCGATTAAACGTATCGAGTGAAATAATAAAATGAAATTAAATTAAACAAAAACTGTTTCTGCTTGTGCGAGGTTAATTGAGTACGATGTCGAGGATTCCAGGACTAACAGGATTGGCATAGAATCGTGGGTTCGCTTTGGGACACCATAAATGGACCGGAGAACTCCCCGGTTTTTCCGGAGTCCGTTCGGCAAGTGTTTCCACTCGAAGCATAACAAAAACAGCCGAAAAAAACGAGAATTCGAGAAGGATTGTCGCGCTGAGGGATTGACACGAGGGGCTGCCTGATGAGGGGTTCGTAAAAGTGTCAAGTTGCAGCCCGAAGTGTCACTCGGGTTCACTGTAGCTCGCGGTAGGCTACACTCCAGTTCGAAATATATATATAGGAAAACCGTGAAAATTTTGAAACTCCGTTCCAGTCACACCGCCACATGTTGCATCGTAAACATCTCGAGGGGATCGTTAGGCGCATCTTGGTTAATCACTTCGTGAATGTATCGGGAAAATCGGAAAAATTTTACATTAGCTGGAAGCCAAAACTTGTTTTTAAAACGTAACGTTCTAAGAGGAGCCAAATGAGATTCATGAACTTTGAGTGAGGATAAAACGGCTAGAACCGGAAACGACTCACTTTCTTCTTATTTCTTTCTCTGTCGTTGAAAGGAGGGGGGAGGGGAGGGGGTTTTGCCCCCGGAAATGCGCGACGCGCACCACTCGACAAAAGAGTCGTCTTGCTTTTTTGCTATGAATAAGTCTGGCGACGTTCTTGTATTTCTCAACCGGAATCTCTGCCGAGCCGAACTCACCTAAAAGCTCCCCGTTCGAAATTCAAGATTCGTCCAGCTGGTCCAGAAACGGCATTCTAGTCGGTTCCTAGCTATTCCCGTTCTTGTTAATCTTCTCCCTATAGATCGTTCTTCACTGAGCGATAAATTGTCTTAGCCGTACCTTCAAGTTTTTCTGCTTTTAAACATACACTTTTCAAAGACGTGTAAACGGCACTGCACGCAGCCCTTGGTCGCGTCTCGGGGTGAAAAAAAAGTATATATATGGTTTTTTTTTGTCCCCGCCCCTCGGGGCCGAAATCGGTCATGGGAGAAAATTGAGAAAGGTCAGCCTCCCTTTTCGGCCTCTGACCGGCCTTCGCACCGCGTGTGCGTCCGCGCTCTTTTCGGCGTACAAGCTCGAATTTCAAAAAAACGTGAAAACAATCTTGCCCCTTAACGGCGTGGACTTCGCCGTGATTTTACACGAAAGAAACAAAAAAACCCGACTATTTTTAGCCGTCCGTGACTAATCGTGTGCACTGGAGCTCGGTGAAAAAGCCATTGATATTTTGCTGCCGATGGCAAGGTCCTCGAACGGCCTCGGATATGCGTTTTTCCCCTCATAGTTCAAGGCCTTTCGCCATTTCCAACTGGTCGATTTCTTCGTTCCAGTTCTTCGCGCTTTGCAAAACTTATATATAATGTATATATATTCGTACGTAAAATAATTGACTGCGGTTCGACACGGTCTGGTGAGACGCGGGTCTCTCAATTTGCGATGATAGGTACGCATAATTGGCGGCTCTGCTTTCAGTTCCTTTTTTTTGTTCCTCGCCTCTTTCGCTCCCTTTCGCCCGTACGCAATATTCCTCGTTAGGGTTTTATATGTTAATAACCCGGGTCTATGGACTGCTCGAACTCGGTAACTCCCCGACCGTCAGCTGTGCGAAATCATAAATTTACTTTCGTCGATCCGTCCGGAGTTTCCCCGATCGAAACCTTTTACAGACGAAGCCAGTCCAGCGGCAAAAAAAAACAGGCCAATTGACCTTAGAATTCGCCGTCGTTCGGGTGTTGTTCGGAGGGTGTATGTGGAAAATCCGAGGCTCTTGCACCCCCTTGGCTCGAAGATCCCCGAACCGACGACCTAAACGATGAATGAAAGACGATCGGGATGACCGGCACTTCTTATTGCCGCACGAGCCTCGTAAAAGACGTCGCGCTTGGGGTGACTTTAGACGTTTATGAGTCAATATAATGTACCTTGGGTTATTTAGTGCCTCGTCACCCATTCTTTTTCACACTTCTCGATGTCGCTTCGTTCGTACAATAAACGCTACAGCCAGTGGACGAAGAGGAGGCTGAAGGCTCGAAAGCCCATCGTTGACGATCCGGTTGAACTTAGCTGGCTCTAGTTCGACTTGGATCTTGAGCTTCCACCTGCCCGCCGCGCTGTCCGGGTGTTCCCGACGAATCTGATAGAAGCATCGGGCCACCGAAGTTCAACGTAATAATTAAGAATTCGCGTGGCCCGGAGAGATGACCGGAGCAAAATTGAACGAGGGAGGAGAAGCCACCGGCGGAAGAGGCCTCGCGGCCACGAAGAGGCGCGCCAATTAGGCTGAAATAATATTTAAGCACGATCTCGTCGTGGTATTAAAGATCCCTCCACGCTCCGCGGCTCGCACAGCGTTTAGCCGAATTTTCGGCTATTCAATTACCGAAGGGGCTTATTTAACGTCCGGCTGTGCCAGACTACACGATATTCGGATTTGATCGCGAGATCGCGGCCGCGCGCATACGCGTCTGCGCGCCTCGCTTGTTTATTGGTACCGGGAAAGGGAACGAAATTGCCGTCTGAACTTTCCGGACGATATTTTCGAAGTTTGTATCCTTGTAGGCAAATCGTTACCGCTTTCGAAAGAACTTTTTTTTCGGTTTCTACACAGTACACCCAGAAAAAAAATTTATTTGACGGTCACCGTTTATTTGGTTTAAGTAAAGTAGCTATTTAATAAAAATAAATATTTATTTAAAACAAATAAATATTTTACTTGAACCAAATAAACGGTGACCGTCAAATAAATTTTTTTTTTGGGTGTAAAAAAAGTTTGTACTTTTTACAACAATTTCCCGCCCACGTGTACCATTTTTTATTTGCTAATTTTCTAGTTTTACAAACAAAAGTTTCACTCATTTAAAAAAAATTATTTTTGCGTAAATTTGCATTCCGATTCTACGAAATAATTTTTTTACTGTGCAGCAGTTAAAGCGGAAAACGATATTTTCTTTTCGGTTCCGCCGCGGCTTTCAGGAAACGTACTCGATACTTTCGATGGTCACGATAGCCTCGTTTTTTTGCGCAACTGTCATTAGTCCGTTGCAGAATGAAGATGCACAAAGAGCTCGACAGGTTTTACGGGGTTTTAGCGAGAACTCTTCGAGGTGGAAAGGTATAGGCGGGCTTGGATCAACGGAGCGCGAACCGCACGCTCTCTTATACCAGTGCCAGCGGTTTGTATACGATAATTCCGTAACTATACGTGTATAATAACCGGGGTGTATTGTGAAGCCGAGGCACAGGTGAAGTGCGAGGGAGAAGAGCCTAAAAACGGCGTTGCGAGTACAGCGGTAATTAGGGGCCTTTATTAATTAGCCAATTAAGCCGGGCACGATCTTGATCCTCGGCGCATCCTGCCGCGCTTCGTTAAAGGACATGATTCGAGTGGCCGCGTTCCACTGTAACCGGCGTATAAGGGGTAAGGGGGGGGGGGAGACCGTAAAAGCGTTTACGATGAACGCGCCCGCGGAAAATCAACGACTCTATATGAGCCACCTTGAAGACAGGCACGAGTTCCATACTCTTCGTTTCGAATTATGGCACTCTTAATTCGCACGCTCGCAGCTCGATCAACCGATGTTCTTGCGAGTTTACTGCTAATTATATTTTTTACTACTTCCGCCGGTAAAGTCACCGGTTACGTTACCGGGTTCAGTAAATTGGCCACTGCCTACACGTAAATCGGTAAATTTTTACTGAAAATATAATTATTAGTGAGCCTTCAGAAAATGCGTGTATTTGTAACATTTTGATACTAGCGATTCTTAAGATAAACATATTGAGAACATAAATATGGCAAAAAAAAGGTTATTTCACAGTTAAGTTGATATCGGTAAAATATCACTATCACGTGACTATAAATCGATCGCAGAACTCGCCGACTCGCTCCAGACTGAAATTAATCTCGAAACATCTTTGCGAAGATTTTTTTATTTACCTTTTTTTCGCGGACCGATTGAATTGCTCAATGGCCAGTCTCCCCTGCATGTGCGCTTAAGGGCGGTTCGTGTGGGCAAATTTTTCGTACGAAGTAAAGAATAGGCCCCCCTCGATGGTCCGGAGGGTTCCTATATGTGGCGGGTGAACACAGGTGTCAGTCTAGACTCTCCTGGTCTTTCCTTTGGCTGTTTTTTTTTTTTTTTTTCTCTTATTTCGTCCTCTTCTCCGACGCTTATATTTCGGATGCACAGTGGGCACGGCGCCGAATCCGAGAGGGTCGCCGAAAAGAGCGAGGTGACGGACATACCCGGCTCCTGTGGGAAAAAATGAGACGGAGTCGCGGTGAAAACCAGTTCACGAAAAAATATACGGCATTGCGCATTATTCCGTACGGTTCGTCGCCTCGTCTCCTGAGCGCAACGCACCGCTCTCCTCTGCCCTACCTAGACATACGCGGATAAAGAATAAAGCATAAAGGATAAGGTATAATACAGGAGGGCCACGGAGCAGGATTCTTTCTTTTCCCATTCCCTTCTATATCATGCTCGGTCCACATTTCGTGTTTTTTTTTCATTTTTTTTTCGACCCTCTTTCGGACCGTTCGCGCGGATATAATAAAAAGGTACGGAGAAGTTTTTACGTCGCGGAGGACGAGGTCGATGTATCCCCTGCAGAAAAATACGTTGGAATATCTCCTCCGCGACAGGAGAGCGCATCGTCGTTGCGATGCTAAAATTAACGGTAGGATTTTTCGGCTAACGAGCTATCGGGGAGGTTAAAACTGAACGGGGCGCTCGCGAAACCATTACGCGGTGAGCGGACTCAATTTGTGGCACCGAGACGAAACTTTTCTCGCTCAAACGTACGTAGGTATGATGTCCCTGGGCGTCATGGTTTATATCTCACCGTTAAAAATGTTTTACGACCCTGGCGAATAAATCTCGATTGGGGACGGTTATAAAAAAAAACATCATAATAATAAAAAGTGCAGCAAAGCGCAGTGTCCGAGTGGCGTACGCGTCCTGCACAAAATACGTTGGTATCTTTTTATCATGCATAGCGCGCGTCCTGCAATAGGAGAGACCTTTGTTCGAACGGGCATCGGCCTCGGTACGTTCCTTTTTTTGGCTTCGAAGGTACTTGTTTGAAGCAGACGCTCCCTTACCCTTCGAACTTTGGAATACGATCTAACTGGAAGGGGAGATATACTCGTTTTTTTAATCCCTTGCCGCGGTCCGCAGCTTCGTCAATCTGTAGACTATAGCGGGTTTTTTTTATATAAGTATCTTCAATTTTGGAAAATCAACAATTCTATGTAAGCCGCTGTGAAAACAGGCACGAATACGAAGTTTTGTAAAAATAATTTTGTTAAATAAGTGGTACTTGTTTGAAGCAGACACTCCCTTACCCTTCGAACTTTGGAATACGATCTAACTGGAAGGGGAGATATACTCGTTTTTTAATCCCTTACCGCGGTTCGCAGCATCGTCGATCTGTAGACTATAGCGGGTTTTTTTTTATATAAGTATCTTCAATTTTGGAAAATCAACAATTCTATGTAAGCCGCTGTGAAAACAGGCACGAATACGAAATTTCGTAAAAATAATTTGGTTAAATAAGTGGTACTTGTTTGAAGCAGACGCTCCCTTACCCTTCGAACTTTGGAATACGATCTAACTGGAAGGGGAAATATACTCGTTTTTTTAATCCCTTGCCGCGGTTCGCAGCGTCGTCAATCTACAGACTATACCGGATTTTTTAAATATAAGTATCTTAAGTTTTGGAAAATCAACAATTCTATGTAAGCCGCTGTGAAAACAGGCACGAATACGAAGTTTCGTAAAATAATTTTGTTAAATAAGTGGAAACTTTTTTATTCAGAATTGAATATACAAACCTGTCCTTTTATTTCCCGTGTCAGTAACGATTTTAGTTTGCACTTTTGTTTGTAAAACTCGAGCCGGATAGAGCGATCGGAAAATTACAGAATACAAATTTTTGAACATTTGTGGGCAAGTTGTAAAACTTTTTTACTGTGTACTCTTGTTTCAAATTATTGCACTCTTAATTCGTACGCCTGCCGCTCGATCAACCGATGGTTTTGTCAATTTACCGGTAAATTGTATTATTTACTATTGTTGCCGGTAAAGTCACCGATTACGTTACCGGTTTTTTAAAAGTAAATTGGCCACTGTCAGCAGATAAAAGGGTACATTCTTACCGAAAAAATTAATAGTGAAATTTCAGTAATCTCGTATATTTTTATTTTATAGGACGTTACGTTTGTTCAAACGTGCATCACCTTTGATATATCTTTTTTTCCAAAGGTTCTTGTTTGAAGCAGACGCTCTCTTACCTTTCGAACTTTCGAATACCATTTAACTAGAAAGGTGAAATATAATCGTTTTTTTAATCTCTTGCCGCAGTCCGAAGCTTCTTCAATCTGTAGGCTATTGCCGCTTAATATATGTTTTTTTGTAAATAAGTACCTTCAGTTTTGGAAATACGGGAATGAAAGTCGTGTCCCCAACTTCCTCTGCATCTTCGGCAAAGCCCGCTTCCCGTGAAGCCTTGGCGATAAATCGAGGCAATAAATTCAAATTAGTAGGGAAGCAGGGGGCGAAGCATTGAACAAGATGAATGAAGACAGTCGAGCCTTGAAGTGGAACTTCCCAGGTAGTCTTACGAAGTTTGAAGGAGGCGAACCATTCGGTGGGTATCTCACGCGACGAATCTCTCGGAGAAATGCATTTTTCCAAAAGGTAGCTGATGAATTAGTGGCTTCCCGAGTAGGAATTTTCGAGCGTTACACCGCGGCCTGATAAGGCCTTGTCAGGCCTGCTTGGGACCCGATCTGGGCCCGATGTAACGCTCGAAAATTTCTACTCGGCTTGTCGCACTCCCGAGTCGTTCGTCTGGAATTATTGTCGGCCGCAGTGACGAGAATACGGGGAAGTTCTCGAGAGGAAAGAAGAAACATTTATCGGTTCCGTTTACATCGCCAGCGCGAAATTGATCGTCGCGAAGTTCAATAAATAGTCGGACGCCGGGAGGAGCGTCGAGAGTAAAGCGTCCGGGAGATTCGTGAGTTTCTCGGATAACTCGACGCTCCACTTTTCGCCACTTTTCCGCGCCAAATTTATGGAGACAGCTCGGCGAGGGGGTGAGGGAGAGCCCGCTGGACCGGGAAGCGAAAACGGCGCGGGTAAGTGATGAAGTTGACGACGAGGGGGAAAGAGCGAAAAGGGTGCCACGGGCGCGAGAGTGCTTTACCCCAATCGAAACATTAGCGCAGAGGGTGATGAGAAGTAACTCTCGAGGACCGGGCGACGAAAGCAAAGCTACTCTTTCGTGACTCCCGAGGCGCGTGCTCCGGCATTGAGCTCAAAGCGGTTGCCGAAACACTTGACGAACGTCGTGTTTCGGTAACCGCTTTCAATCGTTGATTTTTGTTCTATAAAAAAATCAACGATTACTTAAAAATCCGAAAAAAAATTCATCCGGATTCAGAAAAATAAACGAATCATTTTCATAAAAAAGTGTTGTTGCCGGGTAATTTGTTAACCAATTAATTTTTTGATGAATTTGTTAATAACATTCTGCAATTATTATTATGCAAAATTAATCTTCTCATTTTTTTCAGATTTTTACACCATCAAGAAGTACTTGCAATTTTCTCATATTGTTGTCGAACTTATGCGAAGTCAGCGCGCAGCGCGACTCCCTCCTTAAATATAGGATTGGTTGACAAAAAAAAGAAAAATTGTTACATTAACGTGAAAAGAATACCCGACGATTTTCGTCGTGCGATAAATACATCAGATATATTGTTGCATCGACAATAGTTAGCATAGAAATGACTGAGATTCACCCGAACAATAAAAATGACAAAACGATTTCAGTCTAAGTGGGACAAAAAAAAAACTTTCTAAAAAAATATATATATCGATCGTCCAACGCTCTAGAGGCATGTAGGCTATGTTGTGCACAGAAAAGCTGGTCCGTCGTGACACCGGAGGCGCGTGCTCCAGCATTGAGCTCAATGCGGTTGCCGAAATACTTGACGAAAGTTGAAGCATCGACACTCTAGAAAATTGAACGACTAAAAGTAACATTTAACTCACTGATAATCATGAATCGTAAATGTACATATCGATGGTCCAATGCCATAAAGCCATGTAGGCAACCCATTAGAAAAACATTTGTACTTCTTACGAAACTTATGGTCCACAAATGTTCACAATTTTTTATTTCTTAATTTTTCGGCTCCAATTTGTACAAACAAAAGTACAAACAAAAAATGTGTCAATGACACTGGAAATAAAAAAACGGCTTTGCATATTTGTATAACGTGCCCAAACGAATTTGTCACTTATTTAACAAAGTTATTTTTACGACAGTTTGTATTCCAATTTCACGAAATTATTTTTTACTGTATGTTGTGCACAGGCTATGGGATTGAGCCATCGACACATGCACATAAGTCATTTAATAATTGCTATACAGCGCGTTGGAAACCTTGCCCAAAGCCGTGAGAGCCTCGCGAGTCCCACGGTTTCCCATAGACACCGATTCAAATTCGTTGTTTACGGATCAAAGGGAATGAACCGAAGGGTCAAAAAAAAAAAGATGAGATATCATTAAATCGTATGCATAATTAATACAGACCCTCCGATCCCATTCGTCCGCAAGGTTCCTCATTACTGCACGCTCGTCGTGCGGTTTAATCCGAAATCTTTATAATCGTTGCGCAACCCGGCCACGACAGCGTTCGAGATTAGCGGCCCGTTAGAATTTCGAAACTCGTGAAAATTTGTGCGTATCGCGAGACCCGACTCGATCCAGCTTGGCGGCGTCGATCTCGCTCGTCGTGTCGCAATTGATGTGTGTTGCGCGACTTCGGAACCGAAAAATTTCCGTATCCCCCATTCTCGACGAATAAATATAAACCCGGGGTCGTCGGAGGCCGCCGAGACGTTCAGGCGTCCGGTAATGGCCAAATCTCGCTCGGATCATCGGGGCAATCGTCATCGACGTGCGTAAAATACATTCCCTGTGGAAAAAAAATCAACGCGCGCTAGGAAAAAATACAACATCGCGAGATTTTCAGGCCGGTGAGTGTCGTACAAGTCGTTATACTAGAGAGCACCAATAGGGCGAGGAGGAGGGCCAAGGGGGGGGGGGAGGGGGGAGAAGAAAACGCGTTCAGTAATAGTCTAATCTCGCTCGGACGATCAGAATCGTTATCGACATCGACATACGTAAAATACAGTCCTTGCGTAAAAATGAGCGTTTCTCATGCGCTAGGAAAAAGTACAACATCAGGAGATTTTGAGACCGGTGGAGTGCAACTCGATATAATAGAGAGTACGAGAGGGAGGGGGAGGAAGAAGTGGGTAGGGGAGAGCGGGACAAAATGGGGCAAAACGGGGTTTTTGGGCAAAACTAAATGTTCCAATCATTTTTGGATCGGACCTGATGAAAAGACTGATGCATCCGATAGGGCGAATCCGGGCATCCAAAAATTATTGGAAAATGACGTTTTGCCCCGTTGCCCCATTTTACCCCGCTGTACCCTACATACGAAAAAGGAAGAGAACAAAAAAAACGGACGTAAAATACATTCCCTGTATAAAAAAATCAACGTTTCTCTCGCGCTAGGAGCAAGTACAATATCGCGAGATTTTTGAGGCTGGAGAGTGTCGTGCAAGTCGATAAAATAGAGGGTACGAGGGAGGAGGAGAGGAAGAGAATGCATCCAAAAAGAGAAAAAAGAAAAAATCCGACGTTCGGGGAAATCGTCATCGATACGCGTAAAATATATTCTCCGAGTAAAAATCAACGTTTCTCGCGCGTTAGGGAAAAGTACAACATCGCGAGATTTGGAGACCGGAGAGTGTCGTGCAACTCGATATAATAGAGAGTACGAGGGGGGCGAGGAGGATTGGGGGGGGGGGGAAGAAGAGAGTGCGTCCGAAAAAAGAAACGAGCGAGGGAGAGAGGAAGGGAGAGAGAAAGAGGGCCACTTGTGCCGAGGCATACGCTCGGTTCTTGAAAGGCCCCAAAAACTGGTTCTTTCTTATTCCCCCTGGGTGAAGGAGCACCTGGCCCCTGGCGTGGCTATGCCATACTGGCTTCGCGACGAGGGTACGTACACGGGGAGAAGTCTCTCTCCTCTTCCGACGGGAGCGAGCCGAACGAGAACGAGATGAAGTGGAGAAAACCGCGTTTCCTGACTCCGCGCCTCATTGGAAGCCTCGATAATGCCAACGACCCGTGCCATCTCCGATTTCTTTGGGCTTCGATGGTTATTCTTTGAGAAATTAATCTACAAAAATGAAACAACAACAACAACGTAATTATATTTCACAATTGCTTTATGCAGAAACTAGAAAATTAGTGCTATTTTGCAATGAATTCTGTGAGACATTATTAATTTTCCGTGGACCCAGATCTTAGCATTAGTCAATGATGTAAATCGTCGTTATCGACTTTCTATCGGAGCGGCTTCGGTGGTAATTCTTTGAGAAAGTAATCTACAAAAATAAAACCAAAAAAATACCAAAATTAGATGTCACAATAGCTTTATGCTATTATTATAAAATTCTCTAAAATAGTATTAATTTTCCGTGGACCCAGAGTTTTGCATTAGTCAATTATGTAAATCGTTGTTATCGACTTTCTATCGGAGCGGCTTCGGTGGCAATTCTTTGAGAAATTAATCTACAAAAATAAAACAAAAAAAATACCAAAATTAGATTTCACAATAGCTTTATGCTATTATTATAAAATTCTCGAAGATAGTATTAATTTGTCCGTGGAGCCAGAGTTTTGCATTAGTCAATTATGTAAATCGTCGTTATCGACTTTCTATCCGAGCGGCTTCGATGTTAATTCTTTGAGAAATTAATCTACAAAAGTGACATAAAAAAAACAGCAAAATTAAATTTCACAATACCTTTACGCAGAAACTACCAAATTAATGATGTTTTGCGATTAATTCCTTACGATACTATTAATTTTCCATGGACCGAGACCTTTGCATTAGTCAATTATGTAAATCGTCATTATCGACTTTCTATCGGAGCGGCTTCGAAGCGCATGTGTCGGCACACCTCGGCGCTGCGACTAACGCCCGATCAGCGAGGAGCATTCGTATAATTTCAGCCCTCTCTATCAGACCAAGAATAATTATCATGAGTATTGCTATTGATCGGCGGAAATGGCTCACCGGCGCTCCAGCGAGTATCCACTTAAAAATTAATGAAACGGCAGTTTCGCTTTATTAATTTATTTGCGATATTTTTATTTATAAAAATGTCTTTGCGCACCGTGTCAGATGTGATATACCAATATATCCATACGTCGCATGGATATATTGGTTCGGGAGCGATAAATCTACGTTCCGAGCATCGTTGTCCGGTAGATACTTAAAACTGGTCGTTACCACGTCGTGTAATAGTTCCGTCAGGCGCGAGACAGCTTTCACGAAATTTTCCGTCGCGATAAATTCCCGGCTCACCGACAAATATTTTCAACCTGCTCTCCGGTCTCCGGTCATGAAAATATCCGAGACGACGGACAGGCATATCGCCGCAGTCGGTTATGGTTAATACGCCTGCACATAAATATGCGTGCGTGTACAGTTAACCTTGGCCAGAAGAGGGAGTCGAAGAAATAAAAAAAAATGAAAGCACCATAGAGATTCCCCGATATCACGTGTTCGAGGCCGAGAGAGCCACCTACACGAGACTTCTCCGTCTGATTCGCCGGTTGGTCCAGATCGAAAGCTGATGCTGCGGAGCGAGAAGATGAGAGCAGTCTGCAGCCCGGTGCACCGGCCAGGCTCTCTCGGTGAGGTCAACATCCTTCGAGACTCCTGGCTGGAGGACTAGTTAGGTATAGAGTCGCGAGCCTTTCGCCTCTAGCTCCTCTCCCGCCTCTACCGAGGACTGAAACCGCCTCGCTGGATGGACTCGCCAACAGCCTCTCGAACCCGCATCGACGTACTCGTCGGGCTGACAATGTTTGACCGATACTACTATCTAACCCTTCGTAGGTCTCCGGGAACAGCCGGGCTGCGAGTTATTTATCGGTCAATTTTGGGAACAAAAGTGCGGAAAATTCGTAAACTACCTGCGCGTCGACGAGTCTCCCAATGTGCTTACCGACTCCCAATCCGTTTTCTCGAGATCCGGTTCTTGCAATAATTTTTGTTATTTCCTTTTTTTCCTACCACCAAAATGATCCAATCTCAAGAAATCTACAAATACACAAATGCAGAATATAGCGTATGGCCAAGTCCGAGCGAGATCGCTAAGTTGCGCGACCTCTTAGCCTTTCCTCAAAGTTTCGACCTCGACTTCGATCAGTGATACAACTATTTTGACCGACACAACTATTTAACCCTTCGTTCGTAGGTCTCCGGGAACAGCCAGGCTGCGAATTATTTATCGGTTAATTTTTGCAGCAAAAGTGCGAGAAATTCCTAAACTACCTGCGAGTCGACGAGTCTCCCAATGTGCTTACCGACTGACAATCCGTTTTCTCGAGATCGGACCCTTGCAATCTTTTTTTTTATTTTTTGTAGCTCCAAAATCATCCAGTGTCGATAAATCTACAAGTACACAAATGCAGAATAAAGCGTATAGCGAAGTTCGTGCGAGATCGCTAAGTTGCGCGACCTCCTAGCCGTTCCTCAGAGTTTCCACCTCGAGTTCGTCCAGCGGCGAAATGCCATTGGTCCAGGCTCGGCGCTCGTACAGCTCGCAGGTTTAGTACTGCGTCGCTGCACAGCTATCGGGCTCTCGCGACTTTCTTTATTAGAGCAATTCGATAAATTACCGGTCGGATTATCAAGCCCGACCGCATAATTATTTTTATCTACGAACATCGCTTCGCTACCGCCGGCTGGGCCTGGCGGAGCGCGCGCTGCTCTTGATCCTGATCCTCCTCGCGCTCACGTGCTGCGCGCCGACCGTACGACTATGATTTATAACTCCTCGTGTCGCACGCTCGGGACTCTTCGTAAGACGGTTCACGGTTACTTGCGTAGTATTTCATACTTGCATATACGCGAGCCGCACCCACGTTCCTGTATAGAAGTCCTCGGCCGTGTAATCGCTAGGCTCTCGAACATTGTAAAACAGTTTTTTTTATTCGGCACCACACACGCAAGGTCAATATCCTTCGGGAATTCTGCTCGCGGAGAGTGCGCAGGACCAGTCTATCGGGCTTACTTTCTTGAGAATATACCGACCCGAGTAACACCCGGGAGACCGCTTCGCCTACGTCCCTGCCTAACGTAATCCCATTCGTACCTGAACGTTGGGTCCTTAAATCGAACTTTTTTTTTCAACACTATAATTTATCTTTTTTTCGGTGGGTTCGGGTTAAGTCGATGTATCGTGATAAAAGTTATTACAGAGAAATTTGGTGGTCCGATTTGATACGGTGGGGGTATTGGAGTTCCATGTTCACCACATTTACCTGCATGGTAAAGAAGGCTTGTGCATTTAATGTTTCCTTGCACGTAAGGTTCCAACTTTTTTTGTTTTCGGTGGATTCGGATTAAGTCGATGTGTCGTGATAAAAGTTATTATAGAGAAATTTGGTGGTACGATTTGACACGGTGAGAGTCTTGGAGTTCCATGTTCACCACTTTACCCACATGGTAAAGAAGGCGCGTGCTTTTAACGGCATTTTCTTGCCCGTAAGGTTTCAACTTTTTTTCGGTGCATTCGGATTAAGTCGATGTATCGTGATAAAAGTTATTATAGAGAAATTTGGTGGTCCGATTTGACACGGTAGAAGTTTTGGAGTTCCATGTTCACAACTTTTGTCCCGCATGGTAAAGAAGGCTCGGGCATTTAACAACATTGTCTTGCCCGTAAGGTTGAACATTCTTGTTTCTTGTGATTTTACCGAGGATACTATGTATGATTTTTTTTTCGTCACAGTTTGGACCCAAGGTAAAAGTGGTGAAGACCGCGGTCCGGCTTGACTCCAAAAAAGGCATGAAAAACCGGTGATCCGTATTTACGACTTCTACCCTATAATCAAAGATTTCGTGATTGAGTCTCGGCCTTACGACGCGGTGCTGCCTTCACGAGGCGATACATTAATTATCGTATTGTCGAAGCAGTGTTTATAATCAACGCGAGGATGAAAGTTTCGACGGCGAGTCGAGAAACCGAACGAGTTCCGTTAATCCATTAGTTCGATCGAACGGATTTATTGGCGACAGGATCGAGAAGAGCTGCTCGACGATTCGTCGATCGATCGGAGCGAAAATCGCAGGTTCGAAAAACTCGCGGTCATTCGAACTTGCCGTATGGTAGGTACTCGTACGCAGGTATGTAACCCACGTAGAAAGGATCTCGCGATCTCCGAACGGATTTCGAGCGGCTGCGCGATTCAGCGGCGGGATGCTTCGTTGGGAAAAGAGTGTGCATAAAATACATACGTAGAGGGCGTATCGCTACAGCCACGCGAGAAGAGTCTCGGAGGATCGTGCGTGCCTCTCGCGAAATTTCGATCGTATTTTAATCGTGGGCGCCAATCGCGCCCGCTCTCCCGCTTAATTTATTTTCCACGTCTTCGAATGGCCCCACCCGACGATCCGGGCTCACCTCTGTAATCTCCGAATCCGCGAGAGGCACCCGGAGGATGCATTGTTTTTTCAGCATCTGCCCTACCAAATTCGAGGATTTTTGTAAATCGAAGGATAATTTTTGTCACCGGACTTACTATATTTTTTGCCAGGCATTTCCCTCATGTACCGAATTTCCGTACTCTTAAAGTCTCGCCAGAAATAAAAAATATATATATTATAATCACTATTCGATGATTTTGATGCTCATAATTTTTTTTTTAACGGGAACGTGCCTACCAAATTCTCCGTCCGTTTTGCTCCTGCCAATATCTCTAAGGCGAGATCGACGAGGGGGTTCCTGTAAGTCGAAGGATAATTTTTTTTCATCGGACTTACGATGTTTTTTGCCCGGTACTTCCTCATTCGACCAATTTCCGTTCACGTTAGGGTCTTGTAAAAAAAAAAAAAAAAAAAATATGACGACCATTCGATGATTTTGACGTTCAAAAATTGATCCGTCCATTGCTTGACTACTTTCTATCTTGAGCGTCGGCTCAACCTTCATTTCTTTTATTCATTATTTGTAAATCCGCCTCTACCTGCGGGGCTATGTTCGGGTGGCCTCGAATGCGAGACCCGGCATTAACCTTCGCGGAATTCTCGGTCGGTATAATAGGCATATAGCATAGAAGAAAAAAAAGGAAAAAAATAAATAAAAATCCTGAGAAGATGCAAGCAAAGGCGAGGAGCAAAAGAGGTGCCGAGAGTTCGGGTTCCCAGAGAAATAAAGTGGTGGAACATCAAACACAGATAACGAATGCGAGAAATCTCGAGACGCCGAGAGCAAACTCTATGCACCGTTGGGGTACTTTTATTTCCCATGCCGTGAATGACAGTATCATTTTTATCGGCAACGTCCACTCCGCCCTCTTGCTTTTCTTGATAAGTATATCCGGTCTTGTGCAAAGCAAATGAAAAAAAAAAGAAAAAAAGGAACATTCAGACTTTTTCGACCGTGGCAGTCGAATACTGTTTTTTTTCTCTTCGGACACTATGCAAACACTACCAGTTGATAGGGAAACTCGAGAGTAACGATACAAATACACACCCAGAAAAATAATTTACACGACGCGCACCTGCAAATAAATATTCATTTTGTTTAAATAAATATTCATTTGATTTAAATATTTAAACAAATATTTTAATTGATTTAAATAAATATTTTATTGCGGTGCGCTTGTCAAATTAATGACTATTCTGGGTGCAGTACCAAAATTCTAACAGCGTGGCTCTTCGAGCGGGATAGAAAGATTTGATGGATCGCGCGAAAGAGTCGAAACAATTATTTCAACCGAAGCACTCGCGGCGAGGTACGAAGAATTAACGAGACACAAAAAAATCATGGGACGAAATAGCCTCTCCGAAAAATTATGATGGATGGCCGGTTTTACGAATCAGGGGCGAAGGGGCGAAGGGTAAGATGACTTTCGAGGAGCGTCCGATATGGCTCAGTTCCAGAGTTATCCAGATCCGAACAGTACAGCACTGCCCTCGTTCGCAAACTGCGTAAATAATATATAACTATAATCTCTCCCCGCGCTCCTATCTGCTCTATTTTTCGCAGACACCCGAGAGAGTCTCGCAATTTTGAACGTTTTTTTCACGAAGGATCAGACTTTGTTTCGCCGCTGGCGTCGCGTCCCGGCTTCCCCGTCCTGCTCTCTCCAATCCGCAGCGGATAAAGAGCCCGCTCTTTGTTCGCGCCGAAACTTCTCGCTGCCGAGAAACTCGCGAAATCGTCGCGAAGTCCACACCATTATCGTATTTTTTTTTTTTTCACAAACAAGTTTAATTCAATCGGGGAATAGATCTGCGAATTTGATAATTATATTACGCAAATTTTGCCTCCGCAAGATTGAAGAGGCTCTTAAGCCACCGCCGATAATTGATTAAGCATATTTTCAAAAAAAATCTATAAAAAATCTATTAAAAAAATGTATTCCACTCCGCGCTATTTTTGTTCCAACTTGGTTGCGAGTATTCCGGGCGAATGTGGGACACGGTTTCATTCATGTGTCTAACGGAGTCTAGCGGGCGGTTTGTACGAGCGGGACCAGCGAATATAAAAAGTGGCCGAGCTCCGAGAGAATTTTTATCTCCTACACCGGCGAGTCGTTGCCGCGCTGGTCTTTCGCGCGAAAATCTTTGACCACGCCGCCCCTTTCTACGCGACTCGGCCGGCGAGACTTGTCTCTTTTTTTTTGTCTTCTCACTGTCCCGCGCGTCTGACTGATTATCGCCGAGCGAATACACCCGGGAGTGCTCGTGAGGCCGCTCTCATGAATGGTTATAATTATGGTTATTAGTCGTTTACGAGACCAGATAGTCCGAGAATGACGACTGAAGAGAATCGCGAATGAATGAACGAATGATAATTCTCTTCTCTTCCCTCCGTTTCGTTCTATCGCTTCTGTTATTTTTTTTTCGCCTCCTCTCTGATCTTCCCTCCGTTCGCTCCGTTGCGCTGTACCATTTTCGCCTCGAGACTCCTCGCCTCGAAATTCAAACGAACTCCCCGAGCGACAGGTGCTCCCGACACGTGCCACGTGCAGACCGTACGCGCTATTCGGGCTGTCTATAGTATTCACCGCGGTAGAATGTTCGCTAGAATCGTTTGTATGAAAAAATAAAAGTAAAACCTCTGAGCCACTGTTTCTCCGCCGCGGTCGGGCACGGTAAACAAGGAAAAGCTCCCATCGTCGAACGCTGGATAAAATATTCTCTAAAAGTTATAATAACGTTCCAGTGCAATTTTTAATTGCCTTGGCTCGTAACTTTCTTTTTGATTAATCGTAGAGCAAGCTTTGTTTTTTTTTTTTGTCGCGAGTGTGAAAAAACTGAGCGAATATAACAGTCTGGTTAATCATCCAGTTATCTAGTCATGAAATTTTTACAAAAAAAATCTCAACCATTATTTTTTCTCACACACTCAGGAACCGTAAACAAAAAAGCTCCCATAATTGAAAACTGGATAAAATATTCTCTAAAAGTTATAATAATGTGCCAGTGAAATTTTTAATTGCCTTGGCTCGTAACTTTATTTTTGATTTTTTTTTTATCACGAGTGCGAATAAACCGATCAATAATCCGAGCGAATATAACCGTCTGGTTAATCATCAAGTCATGTGGTCATGAAGTTTTTACAAAAAAAATCTGAACTACTTTTTTTTCTCACACACTCAGGAACGGTAAACAAAAAAGCTCCCATAATCGAAAATTGGATAAAATATTCTCTAAAAGTTATAATAAGGTTCCAGTGCAATTTTTAATTGCCTTGGCTCGGAACTTTCGTTTTCCTTCCTCGTAGAGGAAGCTTTGTTTTTTTTTTTATCGCGAGTGCGAAAAACCCGAGCGAATATGAGCGTCCGATTAATCATCCAGTCATCTAGTCATGAAGTTTTTACAAAAAAAAAATCTCAACCACTTTTTTTTCTCACACACTCAGGAACGATAAACAAGAAAAAGCTCCCACCATCAAAAACTGGATAAAATATTCTCTAAAAGTTATAATAACGTTCCAGTGAAATTTTTAATTGCCTTGCCTCGTAACTTCCTTTATTTGTTTAACTCGAGTGCGAAAAAACCGAGTAATTATCTCGCAATAATCCTCACGAATATAACCGTCCGATTATTTATCCAGTCATCCAATCATGAAGTTTTGACAAAAACAATCTCAGCTACTTTTTCACCTAGGCGCTCAGGCACGGTAAACAAGAAAAAGCTCCCACCTCCGAAAACCGGATAAAATAATCTCCAAAAATGATAATAATGTCCCAGTCAAATTTTCGATTGCCTTGGCTCGTAGCTTTCTTTATTTATTTTTATCGCCAGTCCGAAAGAGCCGAGTAATTATCTCGCAATAATCCGCGCGAATATAACCGTCCGATTAGTCATCCAGTCACGGAGGTCTCGATTTCGAGATACGACTGCGGGCATCGGCGAATCCGCTAATTGCGTGTCCCGGTGTGAAACGCGCCTCCTCCTCGTATAAATACGCGGTTACGACCGTATACAGGATAAATTGATGCACACACCGGCGGGCGGAGGATACTAATTAACGTACTCCGAAAAGTCAGCAGTGTGTGGCCACATGTGTACAAACACACGAGGCACACAAGTGGTATTCCTCGAAGAAGCGTACAGTGGGCAGGGGTTGGCGGAGGGTGACGCGAGGGGAGGACAAAAAGGAGAGTGCGAGGATGAGAATCGTCGATCGTCTCGTTCAGCTTCGATCGTGACTCATCGCTCGGTCTCATCCTCTCAATAAAGCCGGTATGCCATTCGAGCAATTAAAATGACATGTCCCAAAGCGCCTAATTCATATGGACCCTTCGACTACCCACCGTTCAAGGACAGTCGAGCCATTCAAAGGAGAACCGCGCAATGGGAATATAAAGATAAAAAAAATGAAAATGAAAAGAATAAAACGAAGTGTCTCCTGCCAAAGGGAGAAAAATTTATATGCAAAGTGCCGAGGCGACGCAAGGGCCTTTTGCCTCGAATTTTGTCTCTTGAATTACGTCACCCGCATAGCGGGTTCTCCTTTTTATTTATAATATATTTCTATTTTTTTCGGTGCGTTTTTCCCCTTCGTTCTTTATAGGCAGTTGAATATTCCTCTCATTAAAGGGAGCCTTCTTTCCGACTTTAAAGGTTTCCTCGGTGCTCGCAGGGCCGAACGATGTCACCGGGGCTGACCCCGCGGGGCGCGCCGGTTCGCGAGTTTCGCAAGGGTGGTGGCTCGATGTGATTCTCGCGTCGCGGGACTCCCTTCGCGTTTCGTCGTTCGGGCGCGTTCCGCACGGGCGAACGTTGCCGCGCTATGCTGAGGAGAGCGTCAGGGCGTTTTCCCGCCCTTGCGTTTGCCTCGTGCCGTTCGCCACCGCGGAACGCCCGAGAGAGCGCGGACGCGGGAGGAACGAACGGGAACGAACGGGAGGGAAGGCATGGAGAAACTCGCGACCGCTCGATGCGGCATCACCATGGAGACAGACATTCCCCCCATACCTTCTCATTTCTGCAACCCCCGCCCGCCAAACCCCCTCGCCGCCCCCTCGGAGATGCCGCACGCGGTTTTCTCTGAACGCCCGGCCCGTCCACCGACATCATCCGCCTCGCTCTTCTCGTATCTTACTCCCTATCCTTGATATTTCTCACCCTCGCGGTCCCTCCGGCGGGGAGCTTGAGGGAGGGCGAGATCCCTTCAGGGCCACCGGCGGAAACCTTACCGAAGGCTCTCGCGATCACCGTGGCCGCTCCCTTTTCTCGGTCGCAGCCCCCGAAGGTCGTTCTCCCCGGGGCGCGGGACCGCGGGAGATCGCGTTTTTGCGAACAGGGTTGAGCTAGGTCGCACTTTAATCCCGGGCCCGTACGCTAGACGCGCGAGGAGAGCGTCTCGACAGAGTGAACGCCCTTTTTCCCTCGGCTTCGATATCGGAACGGTCGGACATGCGCGGAATTTTTAATTCCACTGGATCCACAAAAAAAAACGATGATAATAATTTTGGAATTTTGCAATTGTGGTAATTTTTTTCATCGCTCAGAAGCGCAGGTCATTGAAGTTTGGGCAGGGACGTTGTCAAAAATTGGGGATTTAATGTACCGGATTTCGGTACTTTAAAGTTTTTCTGCAAAAACTGGTACATCAAATTTGATGTGCAATTGTAATGAAAAATTAACTACACTTTTTCATTGAAATCAAAGTAGATTACAAAAATTAAAATACTTTCATAGTAAAATTAAATTAAATTATTGAAAATAATGTTTTCAATGCACTGAACATTAATTTTTCATCACAATTGTACACGAAATTTAATATACCAGTTTTCGCTTAAAAACTTTCAGTTTGGTACATTAAATTTAATACGATTTTTTTTACAGTGCAGGGAACACAGTAAGACACATTAGAGCCATAATTTTTAAGGGCCGCAGTAACACTTTGTCGTTTGTGGAAAAAAAATCAATTTATCTCTCTAATTTGAATACTACGAGACGCATGAATAATTGTTCTCGAAATGTTAACTTGACAACGAAACAGTAACTTCTCTGCATCTCGATTTCAACGTTGGTTTTTTTTTTTCAACTTCTGTCTCGAAGCCGAGTCTTCTCCGCATGTGGTTAGATATTATTTTTTCCTAATCCATCCCTAACGAGGCCTTCGCCGCAAGAGATTTTTTGTAATAGATCTCGGTTGCCTCCGGTGAGATAAGACAAGATAAGTTGCAGGGACGGGACCGTCCAATTATGAGTTACGTTGACAGTCGAGAGGAAAGTTCCCAATTCTCAGCGACCCACACGTAAGCGTGCACGTGTATGGGCCGAGATCTCGGGAAGAGCCGAAAACTAGCTTCGGTTCGGAGCGGAGCGGAGACCGTTCATTTTCACGTATCTCTCTCTCATTCTCACGTTTTGGTTCATTCTTTGTCCGGCTTTGTGCGCGCACGAAGGAACACAATCCTTGCCCGCCCAACGTATGCAGCCCGAACCCTTTCGTAAAGGTCTCCTCGTCCTCCGAGTCCTACCTGAGCCTTCGTCGCTGCGAGATAAATAGGAGCTTCTAATTATACCGCAGATAATGACGATGATATTTCACTCGATAATGCCCTCACGATGTCTACCGTATGCAGCCGTGTATTTAATACAATAATCACTTACTTCACGCGGTGTGAAAATAGGATCCTAGTTTAACGCCTTGTGAAGTAAAATTTAGTACGACACTCGAGCGAAAAACTTTTTCTTAAACCGTGAGTTAAATCTTAAACTCACAGTCGTCAGAGTATGAGTCAAAGTTTTTCGCCCTAGTAATAATGTTCTTGTATGATACTAGTAATTATCATAATAGTTATCGCACTTGTATCAGTATAGTTATCGCACTTGTTTCAGTTCAGTTATCGCACTTGTATCAGTTCAGTTATCGGACTTGTTTCAGAATAGTTATCGCACTTGTATCAGTATAGTTATCGCACTTGTATCAGAATAGTTATCGTACTTGTATCAGAATAGTAATTTAGGACACTAGAGGAAACAAACTTTTTCTGACGAGTGTAGGTTTGCAGCACGAGCCGAATGTGCGTGTTGCAATCACATGAGTTAAGAAAACGTTTTTCGCACGAGTAACATGCCAAATTTTGCTTTGCAAGGTCAAAATGGAGGCCTTACGCGAACCGTGCATAAAATCGGCATTTTCGCACCGCGTGAAATAAATATTATTGATACATCACAGGTTCAAAGGAAGACGTTCGGAATGGCCTTTCCTTTCGACGTATATGTCCTTTTAATTAATTTGTTTATTTTTCTACACGAAGCCAACGTCGAAGATGTTTTTGAAAAATGTCCAATGTCCCACTTGACTCTGGATGATCAGTGCGACAAAAATGCATGGAAATATCTTATTTTTTTCGTTATTCGTCATCCTGTTCTGTAACTATGTTAAAATGAGTTTTCCCTCCGGAAAATCGCGCGCCAGAAGCGAAGAAAAATATTGTTTGGGCCGATTATAATTTTCGAAACGTTCAGGATTGGCTGCTACTCGTAAATAAAAGAGCTAGGATATCGATCCAATTACTAGCTCCGATTAGATTCCGAGGGTCCTTTTACCTAACTCGATGCCGCAGTCTCGTTCGTCTTCGAAGCGGTCGCTCCGTCGACTTCGTAGAAATAGTCCGAGGAACCCCACAGAGTAGGATAGACACCGATCGTTCTGACGAAAATTGAACGGCTGTCCCCCACGGTGATGATGGATGAAAGATAAACTCCCCAGGAAGACGGACGAGGAGGTTTTCCTATTCTGGAAAACCGCTTTTCTTTTTTTAAGTTGCCTAATTTGACGTGGATCGTTCGTGTTCGAAAGCGAGAGGAACCGAGCAAGTCACGGTTTTAAAGAGCTGTACACAGTAAAATAGATACCAACGTTTCTTGCCCCAAACGTCCACAATTCTTTTCATGTTGATCTTACAAAAGAATCTTGTCCATTGTACAAAAATGTCGGTTAATTTTTTTATTTATTTTTTTTCTAAAACTAACAACCAAATAATTGTGGACGTTTATGGACAAAAAAGTTACAGTTTTAAAGGGCTGTACACAGTAAAATAGGTACCAAGGTTTCTTGTTCACAAACATGTGCAATTTTTTTCATGTTAATTTTACAAAAGAATCTTGTCCATTGTACAAAAATGTCCGTTAATTTTACTAATATTTTTTTCAAAAATTAACAACTAAATAATTGTGGACGTTTGTGGACAAAAAAAGTTTGTTATATCTTGTTGTACAAATCTTTTTTACTGTGTAGCTACCGCGGTCGAGATACGAGTTACCTTGTGGGCATAGAGGGCATAGATTGCTGTTGGATCCCGCGCCAGGAACGTGGTTTTTATCCGTGAAAAAGTGAGCCCACGATCACGCGATATTTAATGTTGGTTCGTTGCTGGCACAGTTTACAGAGCATGGTAGAATTATCTTTTCGTTCTTCTCTAAATAGTGCAAATGAACACTGAAGATAAAGAAAAATTGTACATCCATTTATGATTTTTTCATTTTAATTAAACGAGTCTTTTGAAGGTCATTAAAAAAATTAATATATTCTGATTCTAATGAGCACAACCATCGAAAGCTGTGACGATAAAAAAGACTTTCTGATCATCCGATTGTATACATAGTGAAATTATCCGATCTATTCAACGGAGCGTGCGAAAGGAAGTTTGTACAGGTGGGGATGTTCTTTTCATGCCCTCCTATATTTTCTGCCGAATTCTGCTTTCTACGGAAATGCTTTCTGCATTTATCGAGCCACTTCTGGATGATCTATTCTCATTTCAATTTTTGTCTATAGGCAGTTAGAGGCAAAAACGGTTTCACGCACAAACTATACTATTTTTGTATACAGGTCCGTAAAATTTTTACCATGACAAAAAAATTCACCGTCGTCAAAGTCGGAAGAATTTGACCGACTTTCCATATTCGGTGAAAAAGTCCCCCGTTGATAGTCCATCCAACGACCGATTCTCGAATTAGTTGCCTCATTGTGTACTCGAGTCTGAAAGGAATTTTCCGCTTATGTTCTCTTCGCTATCGGCATCTACGACAGTACAAATGGGAACAGAACAACCGGGACAGGTGCGAGCGAACTTGTTTGATTTTAAAATTCATTAAATGTACAAAAGTAAAGGTGAAGCGATAAACTTATAAAACGCCTCTACATACCAAATACACAATTTTTGTATGTCAGTCCCTTCAATTTTTACCACGACAAAAAAAGTTCACAGTCTTCAGAGACCGAGGAATTTTACTCACTTTTCACATTATGTGAACTTGAATTTAAAATTAATTAAAAGTGAAAAGTTAAAGCAAAGAGTTAAAAAAGTAACAGCGTATAAAATATACAATTTTTTGTATACAGATACAAATTTTTCCCATGAGAAAAAAAATCTTTCCATATTCGGTGAAAAACTCCCCGCTTGAATTTTCCATCCAACGACCGCTTCTCGAATCGTTTGCCACATTGTCTCGTCGATCCTCGGAGCCTAAAAGAGGAATTTCCCGCTGGTCGCCTCTTCGCTACCGGCAGTTTTCGACGGCGAAAATGGGGACAGAACAACCGAAACGAGTGCGAGCGAACTTGTCCGAGTTTAAAATTCATTAGTCCTAGTGACCGAGCCCTCCGGCTCGCTCTCCGAGGGGTGCAATTTGCACGGCGGCCACCGCACCGTTTTGGGGGTTGCGGGCGACACTGCACGCGGTTTAACCTTCCACAATTTGCCCGGAATTTTCCGCTTTTCTTCCCATTTAAAATTAACAAATTTGCACGGAGCGACCGATGCGTTTGCTTGCCGAGGACATCGTCGCCGGGGCTCCATGTGCGATTTCACCCTGTGAAAATTTTCCGGACTACAGAGGGGTTAATTGCGCTTCCGCCACGCCCAGTGACAACGTTGTTGCCTGCGGACTTTTCTTCTTATTAATTTTCTTTTGCTCTTCCTCCTCTTTTCTCAGGCCACTAACCCCGAGACGCACCTCTCTGCGGGAGATGGAAAGCGGAGGAAAAAAAAACTTTCGAAATTACGAGTGAAAGAGGAGAGAGCGTGAAGTAATATTAGACCTTCTTTTTGTGTATCTCTGTTGGAAAGCTCGAAGGGCAAGTTACGAGGCGACAGATGCCGTCGAACCTCCCGCGGCAATCGAGTAGGCGACACCTAAATGCCTCTCACAGCCCCCCAGGCTCTTTCGTATATTATATTATTACGGTAGTCCGGGCAATTTTTAACATCCACCGGAAATTCTATACCGTCCGACTCGTGGCGGGAAAATTGCATTCTGGATAGACGAGATGAAAATTGGATTCCGCTCGTAACTTCGCTCCTTAAATGAACCAAGGGGACTCTGTATAGCTGCTCCGAATTTCATTGTATAACGGGGAAACGGGGCGAAACGTTTGTTTGAAAAATTATTAAAATATTTTTTAAATCTGTATTTATTTTCTTTATAAAATGGTCCCGTAAATGAATAAATAACTACGTAAAGAAATAAAAAATTTAAAGAAATAGCGGAGATGTCGCGAAGGTGAGAGTTGCAGGCGAGTGCGCGGGTTTTGCTGTAATCTCGATTGTTTTGCGGTCCTTTTCGCCTTTTCTCTGTCGCGAACGCTCGCTCGGGTGCAGTCGAGTGTGCACTTTCGTCGTTGCTGACGACGACCGAGTGCAATGGTAATATAAACATAGAACGGAAGAAAAATAAGGCTTGGCGTCGCACGTTCATAACAATAATCGACGAACTATAGACAGTCGGTAGATTCCCTCGGTTGCAACGTTTTGCGAAACTTGGCTTCGTAACCTTGTGTAACATTGTGCAACGGTGCATCGAGACCTGCAATGTGGTGCAACGATAATTTTGCACTGTTCGTGCCTTTTTTTTATATCATCGCTGATTAGATTATTACACGCGTTTTCAACCGGATGATAATAACAATTAAATTAGAGGAGAACATTCCTCATAGATAACATTTTTTATGAAAACCTATTTTTTTTACACTCTATCTACAAAGTAGGCGATCTTTTCTTTTCTATCTACAAAGTTGATCTTTTTTGAAAAAAACTCTACGCTCTGTGGGGTTTCCACTTTTCAATCTATTTTCGAAAAACTGATTTTTTTCATACCATCTACAAAATGTACGATCAATCGATCATTTTTTGAAAAAAACTCGACGCTCTGTGGGGTTTCCATTTTTACTTTTATTACTATTATTTTTTCTTTACTTACGTTTTCTCATGTAGCTTTCCTTCGGTTCTTTTCTCTTCTCTCACGCCCTCTCAAACTCTCGTAAGCTCGCCAGATCTGCCGACTGCTGGGAAGCAAAAGGGCGTGACTCACACACTTTCCAACAGGTGGATACCAATAATAATTAAATTAAATGAGACAATTCCACAGACATAAATTTTGTTTTGGAAGCTTCTATTTTTTTTTACATCCTGTCCACAAAGTGCACGATCGGTCGATCATTTTGTGAAAAAAACTCGACGCTCTGTGGGGTTTCCATTTTTTCCTTCTATTTTTTAAACTTACATTTCTTAATGTATCTTTCGGTTCTTTTCTTGCCTCTCACGCCCTCTCGAACTCTTGGCGTTTCGCTGGCCAACGAGCTTAATCTTAGTTCCAAGAATGCGGTGGTGCTCGTGAGCCCGCTAGATGTGTGGACCGCTGGGAAGCAGAAGGGCGTATCTCACATACATTCACGTGTTAGCCGGCACGATATACGCCCTTCTGTTTCTCAGCACTCGACACAGAAATGTAGGCACCAAGTCCCGTCCTGTATTGTACCTACTCGTTCGTTCGCAGCTGTTCATTCGATAAATTAGTTGGCTCCTGCTTCGCTCCCAGGCAAAACTTTTCGAGAGCTCGCGCCCTCCGGCTCGGAAAAATCTGTCCGAGAATGGTCCTCGTTGAATTCCCCTATTTTTTTTGTCCCATCGAACCACCCGATTCCTCGACAAATGGGACTTCTGCGTGGTGAATCTGGCCGGTGGACGGAAACTGAAGAGAATAAATTGCGGTCCGACGAGGAGTAATTTAGGGGATCGGCGGAGTAATTGTCAAATTATACGGAATAATCGTGTCCGAAAAAGTGTCCGTGAAAGTAAAATTTATATGCTCGAGCGATAAATCAAAATCGAATTGTCGTCCGATCTAACGGACGCATCAGCGGTGAGGGATGATTCGTGTCGACAGGACTCGACTTCACACCAGTTTTTCGCGCCGAAATATACAAGATCGAAAAAAAAAAAAATCACTAAATTATATTCGAAGTAATCCTCGCCTCTTAAAAATGAAGGGCTTAAAGAGCAATAAAAATCTCCGGTACTCGAATATTTTACACATACGAGCGGTCCATTAGCAATTAAATAATATCGGAGTTCGCAGCGAGCGAAGAATGAAGCCGGAGTGAAAAATATCCTCGGACAGATTACCCGCAATTTTGGGCTCCAATTTTGTGGCTACTACGCGCGAGCGACCGGATGCCCGGTTGAAGCGGGCACGAGCCTCCTCACCTGCTTCTATTGAGGAAGAAAAAGAAATAAGGAGCCGAGTTCTCCGGCTCGTTTTCGTTAATTGTTTCAAATTGCGTGTCGGTCGAGTCTCCACCGGTGCCGTGTTGCGCCAAAGGAGAACGAACGAGCT
>JAPYZC010001380.1:0-19689 GCA_030522665.1 Ichneumoninae sp. A BG-2022a | reverse complement strand
CCAGTGCTGATGAACAACTTCACCAAGAGTCGGCCATCGCTGATAGACCGTGTTAGATAAAATCCTTTTTTATATCAAACTTTATATCCGTCGTGGTACAGGGCATGTACTGGTTGTCAGAGTTCAACCAACGCTTTCTCAATAATATCAAAGTATGAAAAAGATAAACTACAAATAAATTTTATATAGAACTCAGTGACTGAAGAATAAATATTGATGTATTTTATGACTTTTCGATCGTATGAAGTTAGTGTGACAATATGCATGCGTTTGCTCAACTGATATACAAGTTTCGAAACGTTGTTCTTCGACATTAGCATAGCCAAGTAGGTAAGATCTAGGACTAAACAAACAGTCAGACGATAAAGACATTCATTTGTACTGTTTATTATTATCGATTCGAACAGTGGCTGAACATTGGCACGCGGTACTGGTTCGTCACCGACAGCCAGCACTGGGCCGTTGTGATCATTTCAATATCGGCCCAGTACTATTTCTGCATTGGATTTGTACCGGGCCTTGATTGTCTGCCAGTACTGGTAGCTCCGACACCAATACTGGGCATGAACGGTGCCATTCTGATATTCGTACATGGGGACGGGCTATATTCCCCACTTTTACCCTACGCAAATTCTTCAACTCCGACCGAGGATTCAAGAGTCGCATCTCGGTTCCTCGTGGGTGGAAGAGAGTGGAGATCCGCATCGTCAGCTTGGCGCCGGAGAGAAACATTTACGAGGTCGTGTCACATTGTACCGTGGATCTGTAAATTAAATAGGAAGTCCGGTGACGTGAAATTAGGAGGATTCCCTTGGGGCGGATTCTTTACCTACCATCCGGACTTCTTCTCCATTGCGACGTTACGAGGATCCGCCGGAACGGAGACCTGATAGAATGGGCGACGCACACACACGCCGGGCCGGGGGTTTTCGGTACGCTCGCTTGCATAGCCATTTTCCTTCCATTTTCCGGCGGGCTCTACGTGGGAACGCAAGAGCCGAGGATACTACGAGAGCGTACAGAGCGGACAGAGAACCTCTCCCCGAGTCATTACTCGGACGGCAAACACACTTCGACCCTTGGTCATGCCCTCGGCCGGGTTTCACTCCCTCTCCCCCGAGCTAAAGCACCCCTTGCGTCCCAGAGTACACACACACACACAGTCGCGCAGGCTGTGTACTCCCGTTAGCCCGGTCGTTCTCTGTATCGACGAGATTCGTATTTAAATGAGGCAGCCATTAATCTGGGCGAGCCGGGCCATCGAGTCGTCGAGGCGGCTTCTGCCCGGCAAACGCACGGGAACACCGTGCGGGGCCTTTGCTCGTAGTAAAGCTTTCGTAAACTTTCCCGACGTCGAAAACCGGACACCGGTCAGCGCGTTTCATCGCAATGCAAAGAAGCTTTAAATATTCCTTGGAAGTCGAGGATAAAAAAAAACATCAACGACACGCAGCGACACACACGGCCCGATATTCCTGCTTACCAAAGCTCCGGGATCCTTGACTCTGTCCCTGGAGGGTGGGGGGAGGGTGGTCTGCCGAATCTCTCTGTGAATTTTTTATCGACATCTCTGCCGAGAGACCATCGACAAAGGAGGGAAGGACAAATCCGCGTTGATATATCATCGCGCCGAAGGAACGAACGAAAGAGCCTGACGCGTGTTGACGTCCCGGGGAGACTCCCGTCTGTTGAAGGGTTGCTATTTAACGTGGGGCCCGACTGGACGTCGGGGAACCATCATTAAGAGAGCCGGCGCTCGGTGAGACAGAGAGTCGACAAAGCCCCTCGTTAGGCCCTCCAAGGGTCCTCACGAGCAACGCCAAGGGTGAGAACGTGCTCGGGTCTCGATCCCTCACGGTCTACTCGAGCGATCGTCGTCGTCATCCTCATCCTCCTCATCGCCCGTCTCGATCTCGCTCGGTGCGCGACGCGCCTGTGACGCGACCGTGTCCACTTTCTCTTTCACACTAGACTGGCGATGGCCACTTGCGAGATTGTCCCCGCGAGGAAGAAAGCTCCGCGGACCTGGGGACTGTCGTGCGAAGGGATGGTCGAGTGCGGAGCCTGGTCCTCCCCCGTCCGGGCCACCCTTTGACGCGGGACACTCGCGGAGGGGTTGGAAAACAATTATGGGGAGATGCGAGCGATCGACAGTCCGATACAGCGAAACGGACGAAGCGGTCATATTCCAGGGAGACCACACATAAGGTGGCACTCTCGTCTTCTTCGTCGCTTTACTCTGCCGATGATCAATATTTATTGGCTTCTTTGTAGTGAAATCGATACGACGAGATCTGGGCAAGGTGTTCGTCTTCAGAAATTACATACTCCGGACCGACCAGACTCATGCGCGTTTTTCCAAGAACTCTCATTGGGATGTCTTCTCGGACAGATTTGACGTATTAAATCGTTAGACGCTAATTAGTTTACGAGCGGAAGGGCGATACGTTGATCGAGGCGCCAGGCGTACACGTCGCGCGACTTTATTGCGCTTAAACGCCCTCGCCAGAAACGAGGATATCTCGACTCCGATGCTGTCTAGAGGGTAGCAGAGCCGTCTGGTTGCTTCCTTGGGCGCGCATCGCGTTCCTCGCCGGATAGAGAGCTGGCTGGCGAGGCGAGAGGATACGAGAGAAGCGCTGGAGTGTGTTTACGAGCACTGCCGCATTAGATGGATGCTGTCGCGGCTTAATTGCCGGCACGAGAAGCTCGTAATTCACTGGATAGCAGCCACCAAGGCGTCGGCCCGATTCGCGATACTATACGCACTCTCCCATCAGCAATTGGCGCGTGTGCGGGATTAAAGCTTCCCACCGAACGAGACTCTGAGAATGGGACACAAGTGCGGCATCCGTCGATTTCAGTAAATATTTATCTATAAGTTATAGGGATTCCGATAATACACTGAGAAAGTAAATCGATTGGGTCAATAAAATGAGCGCTTACGGGTGGCGAAAAAATGTTTTGGTTGTTCGAACGAAATAATTGTCATAGTAAGTAAAGAGACGATTCAATTCGGCACCCTGTTAGTTTGATAAACGAGGTGTTCCTTTCAGCAACCAAACATTTGCTTCGCCACCCGTAAGCGCACATTTTGTTGACTTAAATGATATTTTTCTCGGTGCAGTAAGTAGTTGTAGGAAATTCATCGACAAGACATAACAAAATTGAGCAAATTACCAAAAAATACTTCCAAATACAAAGTGTAAAGCATCACAAGTATTTGAAGTTTTTTCATTAAAAGAAAATCCATGCAAAATTCCATTTAAAAAACGAACAGGGTCCCTTCTCGTTTTTTAAATACATTTTTTAAATAGATTCTCGTTAAAATTATAATTATTAACAAGTTTACAGAGATAATCATATATTAATAGAAACAGGATGCCATGCTGAACATCGACTATCCGTAATGCGAGCTTGTACTCAGAGAGTTCTTGTACTTGGTACTTGAATTCATCAAGAAGTACTTGAGTTACTAAAACATACGGTTGTACTTCAACTGGGTACTTGAAGTACCAAACAAGTACCCGGTACTTCAAGGGCTGCCCAGCTCCGATAACATGCAACATTTTCGAAACCCAACAAACTTAGATCCCATCACTCATATCGCACATTGCCAATTGGCCATCGACCGAATTCCTTCAAGCACGATTCCAATATTTTTCGTGATATCCGAAAGTAGTGTTCATATTGCGGAAGGGTTGACATAGAAATATTAAACAAGCGGCTACTAATAGGTTGCGGTTATAGTAATACGTACTCCGGACAGACCGTTATAATGGGACGCCGAGGCAAGGCGGAGGACCGAGGACGAGAAACGAGGATAAGTCGGTTTCAGCGGTGAGAAAACCACCGCCCCCTCGGACTTCTCGTGTACCTCGGGATCCGCGAGGCTGTTCCCAAGCGAGTTGGCAATCAGTCAGGTTGACGCTTTTGCCCGTCTAGGTGACCCAGCCCGACTGCCGTTCCATCACCTTCTCTAGCAACCTTATGGAGAGGGTATGTGCGTCTCTCGTGAGCCCCGCAAACTACGTTGTGATGTATGCACGGGGTCGCGACCGGTGGCAATCGTGGCGCATACGTATCCGAGCCAAGCGACCGCAATAGTTCAGATCTCTCTCCTCCGTCTCGCTCTCCCGTTTTCCTATGAATATATGAATCGAAAGCTTCGAGCTTCTATACTACAGTGGCACGCTGTCGCAGGAACACCTCGTACGTTCACGTCGCTGGATCGTTCTTCACGCTCCGGGATTAATACCACACAAATTTGTCTCACCGCTCTTCCGTTTCGTGCCTCACTCCAACTTCCAGTAGTTTTGTACCGGAAACTTTTTCCGAGAAATGACGACATAAAAAAATAAGTGACCATACTCTGTTCGTTTCCACGCGACAATGTGGCGGAGAGGCTTGAAGCTGAAAGATGTGCGCGAGGAACTTTGGGCGCACCGGAAGTGAAAGAAATAATATTTTCGCTAATTACCAGTGTTACAGTGTCTTTGGCCATACTCATGAATCTTCCATCTCCGATCTTAACGTTTCATACGAAAATTCCCGGCCGGGAGCCAAAGAAAAATTAATTGGGTCATGTTCGGATTTAAATGAACAAATTTTCATGAAAAACGTAAAAGGTACAAAGCCTGTGGAGAGTCCATTGATCACGAGGAAAATTTGCGTGGAAGCCGTAATCGTCCGGCGCACACAGGTTCCTCCGTGCCGAGCCACATTACAGAAGTCCCGCTGTTCTCTCTCCGTGGGAGTTTCTCTGCGCGGCCGAAGAGTACAGAAGCAGTCCAAAGCCTCGAGGCTTAACGAGTTGCGAGTACTCTCGTGTGCCTGTATGTGCCGGCTCATGCCGCCGAGCGATATTACAGGGTGGTAATGGAGTTAATTGCCGCCAGGCCTTCCTTTCCTCTCGAGATCCCAGGGGGCGGAGGAGAGGGCGAGCCCCGAACAGGACAAACCGGGCTTACAACTTGAGACGCGGTGCGCACCTGATACCAACAAATTGCTTGCTTCTTACTTCACGAACCGTCGGGAAAGCCACCGCCGACCGGCCTAGGCTGGATCACCAAAATTTGTCTCCGGACTCCTGAGATACTGCAGTTTCAAGCGATAAAGCCGCGGCCGTTGGTCATCGGAAATAATACAAAGACATCCGCCAAGACAAGCAGTCTTGTTGGATGCCCTGCTGGTAGTTGTGCTAGTAGTCCCGCTGGATGTCCTGCTGGACATCCAGCTGAATATCCAGCTGGACATCCAGCTGAATATCCAGCTGAATATCCTGCTGGGTGTCCTGCTGGATGTCCTGCTGGATGTCCTGCTGGATGTCCAGCTGGATGTCCTTCTGGATGTCCTTCTGGATGTCCTTCTGGATGTCCAGCTGGATGCCTTGCTTGACATGTTCGATCCCGTTAAGACATCGAGCAAGATATCCAGAAAAATCAGACCGCGATGACGGATAGTGTGGAGGAGGATCTGAGGAATCCACCCTGAAGCTCTTCGCTGCTGTGAATACGGTAGAAAATAGAAATGCACGAGGCAGCCGATGTCATACTCGTCGAGGGACTCGGGACGTGACTCGTTAACACAGAAAAGACATTAGCAGCGGCCCGTGGCTTTAGTTGGTATATATCCCAGTGAGAGGTTGAGGTGGTGGCGATGGTGGTGAAACCGCGAGATCCTCGTTCCTATTGCTGGCCACTCCGTTTCGTGGAGAAACCCAGCAGCAGCGGCAGCGGCAGCGGGATGAGAAAGCCCAGAGCGAGGAGCTAAGTAAAGTTAAACCAACGAGACGGACGTAAGCGCGATACCCTGCTAATTATCGTCGTGGGAATAGATGACGCGGAGAGACGAGGGAAAGAGGATCTCGCACTGGCGTCGACGTATATAACATATATATATATATATATATATATATATATATATATATATATATATATGCCCGCATACCATCAACCTTCTCTCGACCACGGAGAAACGAGGAAATGGCTAATTGCTGTCGCGACTGCTACGGAAATAATTGCGACAGGGTACAGAGCTTTCGGGCACACTCGTTCGAACCTTTCGCGAGTTTATCAAGCGTAACTGATGATATTACGTTACTTTTGATCCAGGAGAACCACAGAAGGCGTCAGACAAGACAAGGCGAGATTGAAGCGCAGAGACTATAATTTTTATAGTGAAAAACGGGGCGAAACGAACCACTATTTCAGATGAGGATTTTTCGCGAGACATAAAAAAGTCAAGTCTCAATATCTATAAAAGAAAGTCACATCTGAATATCTATAAAAAAAAGTCACATCTCAATATCTCAATGACGAAAAAATTATATTTTTAAACCGGAAGTGACGTATTTCCGGTATGATGTCACTTCCGATCGAAAAATCAGATTTTAAAAACCGGGAGTGACGTATTTCCTTTATGACGTCACTACCTGTCTTTTGTTTTCGTATTGTACTTGAAAATAAAAACGTCCTGATTTTTAGTTGAGGCTCCGATATATTACAGTAGATCATAATCCGCGATATCGGGAGGGCGATAGAGCGTGCGATTTCTCCGGGCGTCACCTCCGGCCGCAAGCTCCGAGCTTTCGGGCTCGTAAGCCGACTTAAAATTTTCCTCCTCAAACCGTCGTCTCGTCGGTAGCCTTAATCCGGTGCTGGGATGGCTCCGCCGAAAGCTTGGCAGCCCCTCGCGAATGCCTCGTCAAGCAATCTCTGTCCTTCCCGTCCCGGGTCGCCCGATGCTCTCGCACCCTTTGCTTTTTACCCCGCAGTGAAAGAGGAATAGCAAAAGCACAGCGGCACCACCAGCAGTAGCAGGTTTATTAGCGCTCTTGACGCTCTCTCACACTTTCATCTCATCTCTGCCACGGAATTCTTTTCATCGTCCTCGTAGTCTCTCCCCGCTCGGGACAGAAGGACGTCCTCGTTCACCACACTCCCTCGAACCACCTTCCTTCCCCTCCCTCCCGTTTACATAAGCGAGTTCACCGGATTGCCTTTTTGATATGTAGATCGCGGAGGTTGGGCACCGAAGCTTTAACGCCGTTTATGTCACCCTTTTCTCAAACGACCTCGTGGTACCGACAACGTTCGAGCGCCTTTCAAAAGAGAAAAGAAGTTGAAAAAAAACGGGGCTGCTTTACACCGGTGGTGTATCTTTGTAAACACTTTAACCCTTCAACGATCGGCGGAAAGATAGCGTACCGTGACATTTTTTTTCGGATATTATTATATGTTTTTTTTTAGAGACTGTAAAAATCGATTGTAAATTTAATGTACTGGAACTTAAAATTTGCTTGGAAAAAAAGGCGCTACGGGACCTATCGTATTTAGCCCCTCGCCCTCCAAGTCCCCATAATTTGTACGAACTTCTAAAAAATATTCACATTTGTGATAGCCACACTGAGCAAAAAAATTTGTTGTACTGTAAATTAATGAATCAAGGAAGCGACGTACGGGCAGCAAAATACGGGGAGATTTTTTTTTTGTAAAAAAAATTTATTTGAAAAATAATGAACAGTATTGGAAGCTTTTGTACATAAATCGTACCTGAAATTTCAAACACATGTGCGTTGCAATTTTACAGTAAAATTTCTATTTTTCATTAAATTTTTTGTAAATTTCCAGCAAAAGATTTGTCATTTTAATATCTGATATATTTACTTCACAAGCAAAGTAGATTAATGCTTAATTAATATGAGTAATGTTAGCAAATTTCCAGTTTCAGTACATTACATTTACAACTTATTTTAACAGTGTGGACTAACCAAAAGTCGCGGTGACATACGTTCAAAGCTGTTACTTGTTTGGTACATATAAAGCATTGCTTTCTTAGATAGATAGATAGAAGCGTTTATTTCGTGTTCTAAGGCCGCAGCCCCCTAATAACACCGTGCCAGTACAAAATAAGCAACATAATAAAACAAGAAAATAACAGAACAATAATACAACACCTTAAACGATCGTTTGCTTCAATTTATTCAAAATTTGTCGATTGAAACAAACATTTTTATTGTACCAACAAAATACACCTTTGAACGTATGTTACAGCGCATTTACTTGATCCAACCATTTCTTTTTCTCAGTGCACATTACAGCAGAAATTACCGAGCGTTACATCGGGGCCTCATTGGGATCTAACCGGGCATCTTCCGGCTCGTACCACGGCCCGATGTAACGCTCGAAAATTTGCACCGAGCAACAGGATATCCTGTGCCGGTCTGAGATTGGTGGTTGCGGAACACGAGTACACAGAAAATCGCGTGTTACGGCAAGAACATCGTGGATCGAACGGGGGATTTAGTAGGTTTCAGAGACACGGCGATCGTCGAAGCCACGGAGTCAGTGATTTCCGTAACGGAAATCGCGAGTTACACTCGGTTATCGTAAGGTTGCCGAGGAGGTTGGGTTTGCACCGAGGGAACGAGGATGACGTGGAAGCAGTTGAGCCAGAAAGCGCAGAGTGTGCTGAGTCGGTGCGGCTCTCTCGCCCGCTGGCGCCGGTGCACACAGAGACGAGCCGGGGTGGAGGATGGTTTGCAGAGCGAGAGAGGGCCGGCGAGGGAAGGCCAGAGGAGTTATGGGCGGCGGGCATGACCGGGGGTATAAACAAATTACACGCGAATGGTTTCTTGGCGGTGATTAGCGGTAAACCTCGTTAGGAAAGTTTCGCCTCGGGCCTCGTCCGCCTCAGCCAGGAGCAGCAGCCATGGCCCCGACGTTGCTGCCGGCAACGAAACCTGAGGGAAGGTGAACCTACGAGAGCTCCTACACGGGCCTCTCGAGCCAAAGATTCTCCTATCCGAACGGTTCCACCGAAATTAACAGAAACTGGAGTGCGGCCCCGTATACAGACGTCCGGATGTCGACGGTGTAGAATCCAATCACCGAGAAAAACACTTTTTCGCAACGCTGTCTCTTCGACCGGGTACAGGACAACCCCGATTAAGAGGGGTATTCGGGTCCAAAGAAGCCCTGAATAGCTGAAACCACAGTTAATCCGAAATAAGAATCATGATTTTTTTTTTCGACGTCAATTCCAATTCAGTACATATGAATTCTTGCTGGACCCTTTAAGGACTAGGCTTATATAATATTGAAAAAAATTACCAACAAAATATCGACTTGTTTCGAAAAATATCATCTTCTGATCAACCACGGTTAATAAGAATTTAGTTGCACGATCCTTTTTTTTAACAAATTCAATTCCAATTCAGTACGTAGGAATTCTTTCTGAACTATTTAAATTCTAGGAGTCTATGCTGTTAAAGACAAAATTACAAATAAATAGCAAATAAAAAATAGACATTGATAGAAAAAATGTTTCTTAACTGTGCGTACCTTCTTTGCCGTGTAATGTTTCCTAGCTTATTTTTTTTTTAGATTATTGATTGATCGTCTGCAAAGACACATTGAAAAGTGAGAAAAAAATGTTTACTACCAAGTCAGATGGAACTTCGAAGCCGGCCAGAGTTTGAGTGAGGAAGCCAAAGATCCAACAGAAGGACGAATCGTCGGTCCACCGGTGCTCCATCCCAGTAGGGCCTGGTCTCCCTTAGGACTTGGCAGGAGCGAGATCAGCTGGCTGGTAGGCAGGGAAAACCAAGAGAGGAGAGTAGAATCGGTAGCGAAACGAACGAGAACGAGCTTCGCTCATTTCTCTCATTTCTCGTTCCCTTCTTCCGTGTCTCCGACGATTCGTCGTTATTGGCCCGCTTCATTCGGCCCCGAGCACCGTTCATTTACTTCTATTATCCGAGGTTAAACAGATTTCCTTCCCTTTCTATGTAATTCTACCACTTCCTCTATCCGCCTTTCGTTTCTATCTCGTACTTAGGGGCTCTCTTCAGCTTTTCGTTCGAATCTTTCTGGTCAATGATTTTCGACATCAATCCATACACATAGATATATAATCCCTCGAATCAGTTTCCCTTTTTCTTTCCCATCGAGGAAGCTATAAAAATGTTTCCGTAAAAACATGAAAAATGAAATGAAATGAGTGAAATGTTTTCGTTAAAAAAATAATGAAAAAATCGAGATTTTAATGTCAGAGTACTTAAAATGGTCCAAAACATCGGGAAATGCGATTTTGGGTTTGCATCGTTTAAAACGACTATAATTCGAAAACAGCTCAGCGAGGTGAAATTTGGTACATTAGTAGAGTAGTCGTTTCCTAGGTGCAATTTTCATGAAGATTAACGTCCGTTTAAAGATTTTACGCGATGTTGAAATTTTTGTAAAAATATGTATTGCGTAAATTCTAAACTATCGTTCTAAAACTGCATACAAATGTAATTCCATGATTAAAGACCTTTGCTATTGAATTTGGCGAAAATCTATCCAAGCGGTCAGATTTTATGGGATTTTGATTTGTGTCACAATTTCCAAAATCCTCATTTGCCCCGACACGCACTGGTCCGCCTTGTCGCGTCGGCTCACAATTCGCCCCTTTTGCCCCAAACGGAGTGGCCCGGAGTTCCGCCTCTGTCTTGCGGGGAATCGTGGCTGAATTTCGGCAGGTGCCGACGGGCTGAAAAAGCCAAAGGATTAACAGAGAGCCGACCGAGGAAAGGACCGGAATAACCAAGACCATGGGAATCCTGGGGAGCGGCCTCTTTTGTTCTACGCTCTTTCTTTTCCCGAAGCTTTTCCACCAGTCCCGATGAGATATAAAGAAACCCGGACACGTAGGCTTCCCTCCAGCCTTCTTTTGCTTCCTCCTCGGCTCTCCTTCCCTCATTTTAGTCTTTATTTTCTCTCCCGATACCTTCGACTCTTTTTAAGGTCTCCGGGCGTGCAGCCGCGATCGGAGCAGTCGGAGCGTTTCTTTTTATCCACGGCAATGAGTCACACGGATTATCAAGGAATCCTTTTTCTTCCGACGAGAAGAGGAGAAAACAAATCGCGAAAGCGGATTGCGACGGCCCGGTCGTACGGGCAAAGCTGGCCGACGCGAAACGGCGACCGAGTCAAAGCAGATGATACAGTCCGGCCGGAAGATTCGAAATTTTAACGGAAGCCGCTCGACTATCCTACCGCCGAGGGGAATGAGAAAAGAGGGAAGGCCGGAGGGTTTCACGAGGGAACGTCCGAGTTCCGTCGGTTTCGAACAGAGCCAAGGGGATTGCCGTATATTAAAGTACTTTTCGGGCTTGCACCACCCTCGCTGGTCACTACAAATCCTACTTCCCTCCTTTCTCGCTGCCCACTCGCGTTTAATTTTCGTTTCATCTCCGCTTTGATGAGAACACAAAAAAAAAAACTTTTCCACTTGCGACCGTGAAATCATTGTTTCGCGGGGAAAAAATATATTCACGGCGCGGATTTTTTTTTCGTCATTTGCTGCCTGTACGTTGCTTCCTTGATTCATTTATTTTTTTCACACGCCCACAAAACCCGGACGAACAATTTTTTGTGGGGATTTTTTTATCACGATTTTTATTACCGAGAAAAAAAATTAAATAACACACGTTTGATTTCTTGATATTTTCACGTCAAAGCGTCAGATGCTGTAAAAAAAAAAAAATCTCCCCGTATTTTGCTGCCCGTACGTCGCTTCCTTGATTCATTTATTTTTTCACACGCTCACAAAACCCGGACGAACAATTTGTTGTGGCGATTTTTGTATCTCGATTTTTATAACCGACAAAAAAATTAAATAACACACGTTTGTTTTCCTGAAATGTTCACGTCAAAGCGTCAGTCGCTGTAAAAAAAAAAAAATCTCCCCAACGTGGAATGAGGCAAATGATATTCGTAAATCTATTCAAAGCAGATGGGCCAGAGTTCCCGAACGGACACGAGTGATCGTCGAGTCACCAGAATCAAAGCGGCCGGGGAATGAAAATGCGAAGGGTCGCGGTACGTTTGCCGCGAATAACGTGAACCGCTAATCCGTGAACGGGGCGAGAGGTCGGGGTGGATTCTCCGAGAAACACGACGGACACGGCCTTACTTCCGCGGTGTGCCCATTAGTCATTAGCGATTCTAAAAGCAGGCTCTTTTGCGTGGCAGAATATTACGAGCGGTCCTTCGTCGAGCAGCTTTTGGCATATACTTCAGCTTTGTGCACGGCTCATTTATCAAAAGCCGTCTCTATATCGCCCCGCGTTCACTTCGAGCTTTCCCGCCGGTTCTTTTCCGTTCATCTCGGTCAGAACATCAACGCCGCGGCTTTATATCCGAGCCAACAACTTCCGCGCTTTGGACTACTCAGCTATACTTATACATAACGTATTCCCAACACGTCGCTGATCTTCGGTTTTTATTTAATCGACCCACCACGAATCCCTTCGCTAACGCGATAACAATATTTCCCGCCGGGTCACGGCGGAGCAGGAAGGGACGAGCGAAATTGAAGGATGGACCGCCGGGCTGGTTAAGGTGAGAAGTATAGCGAAGGGGCCAGTCAGTCCGTGTCAGACGGAGCGAACAACCCCGGTTCGACACCCCGAAAGCTCGACGGGGGTCAGCAGAACCTCCCATAGACGTCCGAGACGAAATAATAAAAATGCCATTAGTGTCGTCCCAGCGTAGTTGTCCTTTTTTTCTCACGAGTCAGGATTCCGTTATCCGGGGGTGACGAAAATCTCCGCCAGCAGGATGTCGCATGGTCTGCCTTCCTTTTTTTTGGATCACTTCCTTTTTACCAAGAAACCGTTTTTCCCACGCTTGACGAGGCCAATCCTTCTCTTAGCCCGGCCGTACGTTCCCCTTTGGCCCTTGGGCAGGATCCATCGTCCCGGTGCTTCCCCAATGGCAGTTCCACCGGGGAATCTCCCGGTTCCCGAAAACCCGTTCACGAGCTGGAACGAAAATAATTGCGTCGTGATTTCATTCCCTCGTCTCTTTTTCGGAGTCTTCCGGGGCCGCCTCATTCTCCTCTTCGGGTACTGCTCCGTCTCCTCTGGCCGTAGCTTCCACTCGACTATTTACTCTTTCTTGGGGAAGCTCGGGGAGTGCGGGACGCCCGCGACCGAGAGGGCATAAATCCTCGGGGTGGGATCGTCGTCGGGAAAATAAGATAAAGTCTGAGGGATAAGGGAGTCAGTCTCTTTGCGCTTCTCTTTGCCGCGGAGTCGTCTTTTTATGCGCCAAGGTGGCGAGGGCGCGCCACCCCGGAAAAAATTGAGGCCAGCCGGGAGGATGAGAGCAACACCAAAGCTGGAACGGGGAGAAGAGGATGAAGGAGAAAAAAGGCAAATTCTCGAATAAACACATCCGCGGCTCTTTATGGCGGCACTTTGCGGGAAGCGCGAAAAGCAGCAACCACATCCCCTTGCAAAGGAATCCAGCGTAGAGTCACTCGGTGTAGTCCTCGGAGCGTTCGCCCGTCCCGCTGCCAGCTCGTCCTGCTTTCTTCTTGTGTACCGCTCGCATTATTAACTCAACCACCGGAAAATGTCAACGGGGACCACCTTATCTAACCCCCCTTCCCGAATCGCCGACGGTCTGAATGCTTTTCTTTATTTTAGCGCGCCACTGGAGTGAGGCCCGACGGCTCCATCCTTTTTCCCTCGTCTTTCACCCTCTATGGACCTCTTACGACCTTTATCTTTATCGTTTCCTCGTGGGATCTTCGGAGGTAGTTCAACCGGCGTACCGACGCAGCCCCTCTTCTTCCTCGGTTCTAGTCCCTCGGCTCGTTGTAGGAACAGACAACCTTAACCCTTCACGGAACTGACATACAATTTTACTGGGAAAAAATGATCGGATGGACCAGCAGAGTTCTTGGTGTTCCTGGAGTTAGATGGTGAATTGGTTGGACCAAAAAATGTATTGATTAGGTCAACTAATTGTTTGGTTGTAATATAATCTGTTGGTTGGGTCAACTAATCTGTTGGTTGGGTCAACTAATCTGTTGGTTGGGTCAATTAATCTGTTGGTTGGGTCAACTAATCTGTTGGTTAGGTCAACTAATCTGTTGGTTGGGTCAACTAATCTGTTGGTTAGGTCAACTAATCTGTTGGTTGCGTCAACTAATTTATTGGTTGCGTCAACTAATTTATTGGTTGGATCAACTAATTTGTTGGTTGCGAGCAATTAGTTGGTCTAGCCAATTAGATTCTTGACAAGACAAATTGGTTGTCTGGCTGAGCAATTGTCTGTGACAACTGAGCCTTTTTTACCGGTTCTCCATGAGGCCTGAATGGTCAAATGTGATCTGCTCTTTACAGGAGGACTCCACCAGTAAAGAATCCGATATCCTCTCTCTTCCCGCGACTGCCCCACGTATCGCAGACACTTTTCCTTCGTCTCATCGAATTCCCAAACGTTTTAATCAACGCTCCTCTTCCTCGTTTCTTCGGCGTGGCCCTTTCCGAGGGAAGGAAAGGAGTTATCGCAGTGACTCTGGGAGGAAACTATACAGTATTCGAGGGAGTAAGAAGACGGTCCCCCAAAAGCGCGAGTACTCGCAGGCAGCACCACCAGCCCGGCTGAAGTCTGAAAGATAAGATGGTCCCCTCACTCTTCCTGTTCGCCTGCCCCTGCGCCGCCCCGGTACTCCCTGGCTTCTCCTAGATTATGGAATGGCACTTTAATTATACTAATGGTAGAACCAAATGTTAATTACAATTCGAAGTCTAAAAGAGAGAGCGAGCCGATCCTCCGGTCGATCCTCACCGAGCCGAGGGTGCGAGCCAGAGCTGCGAATGAGATTTCGCGGAGGGCTTTTCGAATACCTTTTCTCTTTCTCTATCTGGATTAGTATTATTTAATTGAAAATAACCCTCCACCTCCCGCAACCCCCCACCACCTCCTCGATGAGTGCACCCCTTTAGAGATTGAAAGGTTTTCCCCGATATTTTAAGACCTCGCTGTGTTATATTGATCCCTTTCTGGAAGCTTTCACAATCTTGAGCATCCACCCTATCGTCCCTCGAGCGCGCACTCGATGTACCGTCGCTGAATTAAAAATAAGTCACTCCAACGGGCTAACGTCTTGATGAGAGCTGATAATGCATATCGGCATTTGTCGAGAAGCGGTAGTGGCGGGCTTTCGTCGGGTAAAACGCGCTTATAATGGATATCGATGCAACCGGCGAAGGTGTAAAGTGAGGGTGTGCCGCAGGCTTTGATCGTTTCGAGCGACGAGTACTCGATTTTCCAAAGGGGTGATGTGTTGCTTCTTCTCTCGTTCACCGGATCCACACGTTCGTTGTACATACTAGTCGGCAGCCGCCCCGTGAAACCTCTCCCCGATACAACACACTCTACGCGTAACGATGTAACAGCTTCCGCATCGACGGTGTATAAACAAGCCATAACTGTTTTATGAACGACCCCTTGAGCGAGGGGGACGATACACGCTGCGGTATCGCTGCGCGTTACTCCTTGCGAGCTTGCACGATGGAACGAGATAGTGAAAAGTCCTCTGAACGTCGAACGGAAAATTTAGGGAGGCGAAACGAAGGATAATTCTTTAGTTTTTTTTTTTTTGTTTTGTGGGGAGGTTTGTGAAAATATTGTTGTGGGTCTTTAAGTGGTAGCACGTGTGATCTTCGATATCGCAGAATAAGTATGTCAGGTATGAAAATATTTTCTGATTTTTTTTTTTATCGCGTCGAATAACTTTTGGAGAGTTTTGACAAAAGCTCGTGCGCGACCATCGAACGGACGGGTTTCAATTTAAACTTCTCGCCTTGTGTTACGTGTCGGGATTTCAATGTGCAAAAATTGCGTATGCTAAACTCTTGGAGACCCTCGCAGGAGTTACCAGCCGGGCGTGGCGATCGTTCTCCGCGTCCCACGAGGCTTCGGATCTTTCGATGTAATTTCATCCCTCTGGCGACACGAGAATTTTTCACCCAACCACCCCTCTCTTCATCCGTTTTCTGTCGGACAGGTCGCGCTGGACAATATCTCTCGTTGCCTGCAACAGTGAAGAAAAAAAATCAGCAAGTCAGATATTTCTTTTACATTTTAGTAGGACAAAAGATCGCCTAGTGGATACCGTCGGCACTGATCGGACATCGTGCACTTCCCGATAACTGCTGTCTCAAGTCGAATTAATTGACGCTACAATCCTTATACCTCAATAAAATACCTTTGTAGCCTCAAACTCGACAGAATTTTTTAAACTTAAAACAAATTAAACATCAATTGTGGACGTTAAGAGAGAGCGAAGTTTAGCTCTTCGCAGAAGTAAAAATAAAAATCAACAAGATAGATATTTTTTCATTTCATCAGATAAAAAGATTGTTTAGTAGATACCGTCAGCACGGATCAGACATCGTTCCGTTCCCTAAAAATGCTGCCTTAGATCGAATTAATCGACGCTACAACCTTCCTTCCCCACTAAAATACAGTTCCAGCCTAAAACTCTATAGAATTTGTTAAAACTAAAAAAAATGAAGCCCTGACGTTAAAAGACAACGAAGTTTGGCTCTTCGTCAAAAGTCGGATTACCGGCTGTGGCATCGGCGAGACTCGAGGTTTCTGAAAAATCTTTCGGTGTCTTTTCTCGATGCAGAATGGGAATTCCGTACAGATCTGCAGGGGGTGGTGGAGAAAAGAAGCTTGTGATTGATTTTGCATACGACACGGATTGGACGGGTTTGAGAAATTGGACTGCCTCGGAGGCCTTCTTCCGCTGTTGCCCTCCTCCCACCGTCTCTCCGCGAGACCCTCCGCACTGGGCTTTTCCACTTGCTAACCCATCCCTGCCTACTTCCATATACACGTCACTCTCTGTATCTCGCCTCTCGAAACTGCTATACATTGGCCTTCGTCCTCTCGTTCACCAGCGCAAAATACTTTCGTCTGTCGGTCGTACGGTAGGACAAGCTGCAAGGGCGATGTGGCCGAGCCAGCTAGTGGCGGCTCCCCCGCGCCCGTATCTCATCTCATATATCGAAGGGGATATATCGAGAGCTCAGGAGTCACCCGGGAAAGGCGGGAGAGCGAGAGCGATTTGTGAGAGATCCTCGTGGACGTATTTACGAGCCCGAGTCCGTCTCGATCTCACGCTCGCTACTTCACTTCTTTTCATATCACACGTAGCCGATGTTTCATCCATATATTTTTTTTATACTTGTATAAATATATACACTGTAAAAAATGTTGTGCAATTTACAACACGTTTAATATACAAAGTTATGTGAAATATCCAAACATCGGTATAGGAAAATAGAATTCATACATATTGTATTTGAATTTTAATAATTTAATCTTAAATGCAATACTTGTATATTAAAATTATGTTATTATTACAAATATTGTACAAATAATATTGTTTTTAATATAGCGGTAACGCAATATTCTTACACTTACATAAATATATATATGTTCTTATACTTATATAAATAAATATATACATGTTCCACTCGTCTGTCTATATAATAAATAAACAATCGTTCCGAGTTGGAAAAAGTTCTAATGATTTCTGGGAGGATAGGCGGAGAGTTTCGGAGCTAAGCCTCGAAGATTCGGATGAGGAAGAGTGGAGAGGACGGAAAGGAGGCGGAAAAAAAGAGGACGGAGCGGAGCGAGAAAATCGGGAAGGTCGAATTAACGCCTCGTGAGCCACCACATCGGATGGCTGGCCGGAATTTCGTCGAACTTTTGATTCCGGAAGCTTCTGGCGGGTCCCCCGCGCAGAATAACGGAGTCCCGTCTCGTCCGGCCGATCGGAGCTGCGGGGAATCCGTCCGGTATGCCGATCACGCGCCCACCAGACTTCGCGGATTCGGGGGATGAAAGGGAGCATCCCCTTTAAGGGAATTTAGCAGCCTCGAATCGACAACTTTTATTAAGCGAACGCCCATGTGCATTTTTCAAAAACGTTTTTTTTTAATACATAAAATTAAATAATTCACACTGAAAAAATATATTGTAAGATTGATGTATTGGAACTTGAAATTTACTAACATTACTTAAGTTCGAACTTAGGGTCGCACTTTAACGCTTTTCGAACCACAGTTCGAAGTTGATTTTGTGCATAAATTCAAATTTGATCTTAAATTTGAATTTATGCACAAAATCAACTTCGAACTTTTTTCAGATTTTTAAGTAATCGTTGGTTTTTGTTCCATAAAGAAATAAAAAATCAACGATTACTTATTAATCTGAAAAAATTCATACGTATTAAGAAAAATAAACGAATCATTTTCATTAAAAAAAAAAGTTTTGTTGCCGAGTAATTTGTTAACCAATTAATTTTTTGATAAATTTGTTAATATCATTTTGCAATTATTATTATGCAAAATTAATCTTCTCAGAACCTTTAGTATACATGATTTTTTTCAGATTTTTACACCATTAAGAAGCACTTGCAATTTTCTCTTATTGTAAATTCCCTCCTTAAGATACATTTTAAGCACGCAATGAAGTCCGGGCTAGACTTTGATCCCAAGTTCGATCTTAAGTTCCCACTAACATGATAAAATTTGGTTCTCAGCATCGTTGTCGTGTAGCCGCCAAGTGGTTCGCTATAGGCAGAAAGTTCTCCGGACGCGCGTATAGTTAAGACTCGTCGTGGAGTCTTCGCGGCAGTATAAAATAAAGGGCTGACATGCGAGCCCTGCCGGGAAATAAAAAAGGGAAGTCGAAGTAAGCCATGGAAAAAGGAGGATAACTCGAGGAAAAAACGGCTCGCTGGCAGAGCTTTACCCCGAGAGAAAGAATAGCGGGCTCGAAGGGTCGCGTCGCCACCGCGGTGAGGGATGACTGAGCGAGTCGGTTAAACGGGCGTCTTCTTTCATAAATTTCGAGCGAGACTTCGGAGGGGGGTTTCTCCTACCGGGTTATACCCGGAGTGGCGCTGCAACGCTCCGCGGGGATAAAGGTTTAGAATAAATCGTTCGGCCCGTTATCCACTCCGACGTCAAGACTTCAAGAGATAGCTTCTCGGCCTCTCCACCTTTCTTCTTTTCTGTTTTTTTTTCTCTCCCTTATCTCGTTCCTCGGGGGGTCGAGCACTCATATTTCAACGAGCCTACTCCATCGACGATTACTTTTCTATTTCGCCGGACTAAAGATCGCTGGCTCCGATTTCAAATTGATATTGATACGTGGAAACGATTTGCTGACTCTCGTCGTTTTTTTTGCTTGCTGTTTCAGCTGTACCTGAGCAAAACTCGACAGGCGAATCTCGCGCAGGAGATTCAAGCATCTCTCTCACGAACGGTCAGTCCCAACGCACACCGACAAGGTAAGTTATTTTTTTAAAATGTATTGTAACGAATATCGGGACGAGGATTGACTGAGGGTCGAATTTTAAGACGTTATTTTGAACCTGAGATCGCTTTTGAAATCAAACTTAAGATCAATCTTAAGTTCGAACTTAGGTTTGAATTCTGAACTTATGCTCGAATTTGCATTCAGTTAAGACTTAAGTTCGAACTTAAGCATGAAATCAGGTTCGAACTGAGATTCGATCTTAAGTTCCAACTTAGGATAGATCTAAGTACACTGATTCAAAAATTAAGTTCGAGATATTTCCATAACGTCAAAAAAGTTTTTAATAAAGTGAAAATAAATCATTGCCACAGATCTTCGATCCACAATCCCGCCTCTCGCGACACAAACATTCCAATAACTTTGCGAAACCAATACGATCACCTCCGTCGAGAATAATATACCCGCGTAAATTATGCGTGACACAAATAATCCCAGTGCGCAATATAACAAACGTCAAAAATTCATTTTTTTGATTATCCAATCAAACTTTCCACAATTCGCAAAA
>JAPYZC010001379.1:0-48770 GCA_030522665.1 Ichneumoninae sp. A BG-2022a | reverse complement strand
GGAAGTCTCGCTGCGCGCTGACTTCGCATAAGTTCGACAACAATAAGAGAAAATTGCAAGTACTTCTTGATGGTGTAAAAATCTGAAAAAAATCATGTACACCAAAGGTACTGGGCAGATTAATTTTGCATAATAATAATTGCTAAATGTTATTAACAAATTCACCAAAAAATTAATTGGTTAACAAATTACCCGGCATCGAAACTTTTTTTTTATGAAAATGATTCGTTTATTTTTCTGAATACGTATAAATTTTTTCAGATTTTTAAGTAATCGTTGATTTTTGTTCTATTAATAAAATAATGTTCTCTTATTGTTGTCGAACTTATGCGAAGTCAGCGCGCAGCGAGATTCCCTCCTTAAGAATGCTCGATGATTTTAAAATAAACAAATGTTTCCAAGATTTTTTATTTTTTCGAAAAATTTAACGACTCGCTCGGGGGTAATAAACCCGGTTGTTCAAATTACTCCAAATGGAATTTTACTACGAAATAAATTTCGCGCCCAGACCTTCTCACATCGACCCTCGGAGCGCTTTGCGGACTTTTCAAGGTTCAACTCTCGAGTTCCTTTGACCCAATTATTCACGACCGGTTCCCCGAGTTCCCGGGACAATAACTCAGCTCGTACGTTCGACGAGAATCGCGAGTGCGCATTCGCGGTGCAGGAACCGCCCGGTCGTCCCCGCTCGATCTCGACCTCCGTCGCTTTCTTCCTTCGAGAGTGCCATCGGAGTCAGAAGCGGCGAAAAGCAACCGACTCGCGTCTGCCCTTCGCAGCTCGCCTCGAATTCCGTGTTTCGCATATTTTTATTTTTTATTTTTTTATAAAGTCGCGAACGCGCAACCATTTATATTCGTTTCAATGCTGAAACTACCTGCTCCGGCCCAGTTTTGCAACACGGGAGACGTGTAGGCTCCTCTTGACTAGCGGCTCGACGGCGCATCACGCGTGACCCCCGAGCAGACACTTGTGCAATCTTACAATTTTACGGTAACAGTGATTCCGGTTAAAATTGCCGTTGCGATTCACCGCGTCGAAAAATGCACTCTCGTTTTTTTAAATTATTTTTTGCACGTTTTCTTTGCCCGATTCATTTTCCATATTTTTTTTTACTACATGATTCATTTATCATATTTTTTTTTTACATGAACAGCGAGCAAAAATGCACTCGCCTTTAAATTATTTTTTGCACGTTTTCTTTGCTCGATTCATTTTTTTATGTATTTTTTTTTTTTGTACATGATTCATTTTTCATATATATTTTTTTACAAGCCCAGCAAGCAAAAATGCACTCGCCTTTAAATGATTTTTTGCACGTTTTCTGTAATACAGACATATCGTTATCGAGGTGAGTGAGAAACGCTGTTCCGATTTTCGACGATACAATTATGCGCATATATATAAAAAATGAAGGTGCTGACTTTGCCCTGGGAGAGGCGTAGAAATCCCGAATACTGTACGAGTACGAATCGGCGCATAAAAACAGTAATCTTCCTCCACTGCGCATAGGCATGTGGCCAGAAACCGTTAAAGAACTCCGTATTTATATTCTCGTGTGCAATTATCGTTACTCTCGCTGCCGCAGGAATCCCCGGGGCGCGAAGCGATTTTACGACTGTTACGGGAACAATAAAACTACCAGTGGTCCGAGGAAGCTAAGAAGCTAATCCCGAGGCTGAGTATCCATAACAGCGTTCGCCGATGAAAGTTCCGCCTGGGTCAGTTATTCTCACGTTCCGAAGCCGCCGCTCGCAGCCGAAGTCGAAGAGCGTCAGACTTCATCCAGACGGCCTCGCTAACCGAGCGAATTAATGATTTATTATTTTCTTCGTTTTATCGAAACGGCTGCGGCCCAGCTACTGCGATCCGATAATAAGGAATGCCTTTCGAGAGCCTCCTTTGCGCAACTCCTCACACGAGACAACAACATTGTCCGTGGCGAGAGGGAAGAAAAAAATAAATATTAAAATAACAAAAACTCCGTCCGGCTATGCAGCTGCCGAGTACGGTACATACAGATAGGCCAAAATATCTCATCCGGCGAATGGATTTTATAGTTTGGCCGGCTAAGCCGTCTTAGCCGTCTAAACTATTTTAGCCGACCAAGTGCAAGTACTCGTCCATAATTTCGTGCATAAAATCGAGCCCTTTGATGTGGCACTGTAGGGTAGAGCGGGGCAAGATGGCAAAACGTCATTTTCCAATAATTTTTGGATGTCCGAATTCGCCCTATCGGATACATCAGGCTTTTCTGCCCAGTTTTGCCACCTTGTCCGATCCAAAATTGATTGGAAAATTTAGTTTTGCCTAAAAACCCCGTTTTGCCCCGTTGCCCCATTTTGCCCCGCTCTTCCCTACTTTCCAAAAAGATTAGTCCAAAAAGGCCAGCAGATTCGTATTCAGCGTGCAACAATACGTCGGAATACGTGACAGGTAACATTAGAACAAAAAATATAAATTCATCAAAAAATTCCAAGACTGTATTAGCTTAGCCGGCTTAGGCGGCCTATCTGTGCAACCCTACTGCCGAGAGTCCTCTCTAGGTCTAGGACGCGTGTTCTCCTGTTTGCCTGACGAGACTCCGGTGGATCATCGAAGCGTGTTCGACTCGTGTTTTCAGCTCGCAAGGCTCACGCAACACGATCCACGAAGTCGATCGTCCCATCGTCGCAAGTGCACGATGTTTCTCCAAAATATCTTCGAAGACGAATCTACATGCAAGGTCCCCGCGCACCGCGTGATTTGAGATGGGGATGTGCGACCGGTAATTTTTTGTATTGACAAAAAATTACCAGTCGGAAAGTCGGCGACGGTCAATCGGAATTATCGCACTGTGACAACAGCGATATTAACTCGAAAACCTCCACGGTCCCAACTTCAAATTTAACAAAGTATCAGCCTCATTAATCAGAAAACTTTATATTAATTTTATAATATTGTTTCATTGTTGAATAAAATGATGAAAAAATGAAAAAATTCGTTCGAAAGCAAAGCAGACTACAAAGTTGACCAACTTTGTGACCAAAAAAATGACAGTGAAAACCCAGATGTTCTTCGCCGTTTTGACCATATTTGTGACCCCGAACAAAAATGACGGTCACAGACACAAACATTTTCTGGAATGAAAAAGGACGGTAATTTTTTTGGTCGATCGGCGCTTACAAAAATTGACCGTCACGGCACAATCCTACGCGCCAGTGAGGACGAGGACGAAGAAACTCGGTCGACGGTCGGCCGGAGTGAGAAGACCGAAACAGAAAATGTGTATCGGGATGCACGTCGAAGAGGCAACCGGTCGGTATAGGGGAACGTTCGGCGAGTCGAATCACTCTCACTCGTCGACGGCGAAGTTGGGCCCCCGTCTCTTCTTCGCTCTCGTACCATCTCTTCTCCCCCGCCCCGCGTCCGGCCCCGGGCTTCGTCCGACGGGGTATAAAGGACTCCGGTGCACCTTCCCCGGAGTCACAGAGCCGAGCGGCATCGCAGAAGCCGAAATGTATCCTCTGATCGCGGTAAGCCAAACAATACCAACAAAGTTTTAGACTCAACATTTTTTTCATTTTTCTTCAATAACGGTTCGCTCTAACGCTAGTCCTGGGAAGTCGGTTCGAAGCTTGAAACAAAAAAGTGCATCTCGGTTAGACTAAAAAAAAAAAAAATGTCAAGGAAAATTGTAACGTATACATATATATATACATTTTTAAATATTTTTTTTATAAAAGTGTTTCGAGTCCATAAAGAAGTAAACTTACCTCTCGGCACTCGAGAACCATCGAGACGGAAGAAAACAAACGCGCGTCTAACACATCCGTTGCATTCATTCTCACGGTAAACTCCTCGCGGATAATCGCCGACTTTCTAATCCCGATTCACGGGCGATAAGTGCGAAACAGGGTCGCGCTCCGCTATGGAAAATTAATGACGGATCGAACCAATTTACGTTTTTCTCAATTTGTCTCTCGCGATAATATCGTCGACATCCGCTCCAGAAAACAGAACGGGATTAAATGGTTTCGACTCGTCAGAGAATTATAAAAAAAAAAACAAAAAAATTAATGTATAAATTTTTGTCAATTTGCAGTGTATGGTTGTCGGTCTGGCAGGGTTCGCCCTGGCCGAGGCTCCGATATCCTCCGGCTACAACTACAACAGGCCGTCCGGCGGTGGTTACTCCGGAGGCGGAGGCGGCGGCGGCGGCGGCGTGTTCGGCGGAGGCGGAGGTTACACCCAGGTCTCCACCGGTTACCAGACGAGCGAGGGCCAGTCCGTCGACCAGGCGCTCCTCGAGCAGATCCGTCAGATCCTCCTGAAGGAGGAGCTGCAGAACCAGCAGAACGGCGGCGGCGGCGGAGGCGGCGGAGGTGGAATAAGCACCGGTTACGGCGCGCCGCCGTCGTCCCAGTACGGCGTGCCGTCGTCCCAGTACGGCGTGCCGACCTACCAGACCCGCGTCGTCGGCGTCGATCTCGAGGGCATCAGACAGGCCATCCAGGTCGCCCAGTTCAACCAGATCACCCAGGGACCCGGTGGCTACCCGAGCGGCCCGGTCGGATACCCGAGCGGACCCAGCAGGCCCGGCGGCAGCTACGGCGCGCCTTTCTAAGTTCAACGATTTTTTAATCCCAAACGAGAGGCCGAGACGATCGAGGCTTTCACACTCGCTGATGATCGGGCGGAAACTCACCCGGGCCATTTTACCCCGCGGCGCGGTCGGCCCGCCGAAGGCAAAAGCAGTCGTTCCTTCGGCGGGCCGGACCGTCGAGGCGACCCGACGCTCGATCATCACCGAGGACAAACAACAACAACGCCGAAGATGCTTCCCGATTATCAGGAAAAGGAAACGGAAAGGAACAAATTTTCACCCAAAGGGCCAAGCAGAGACATCGAGATAATCACCGTTTGAGGAAAACGTTAATCAAAAATAACAACGTGAAGACACCGACGGATTTATCGACGTAGACCCGGGACTGAACATCGAGACGTCCGACGGGAGGAAGAAATAACATCGAACTTGCTTCCCAACGCTCAGCCCCGATCGGACGAGACTCGAGGTTACGGAGATTAATTAATTGAGAAAAAAAGAATTGGAAATTTCAATGAAATTTGCGATTTTACGATAAATTTTAATGCTGAGCAACAAAGAACGGTCGAACCTGAGAAGGTCGGAGAACGAGTCTGAGGAACGAGAGTAGCGAATTTGATAAAAAAATGAACGAACATAAAAGTAGAAGACGAGGAGGATACGTGATCCAGCGCTCCGCCACGAGCGCATTGTAAATACAATGTTACACACGCTTTTCACACACAATTGCCGCGTCGATAAAGAAGAAAAAAAAAACGTACAACGAGAGGTTCGCGGAACGTCTCGATGCGCAAAGCCGATTTCACCGTGGGCGCCGTGAGAAAATCACCGACACCCTTCCGGATGACGCAAGCCAACCGGAAGCGATCGTCTGCCACAGCGAGACACCCGACGAAGAGAGCAAGTCGAGATTGCGAACGAGGAAGCCTTCCGAACCGTTGCGAGGCGATAAATTTCTCCCCCACCACCATCGCCGACGGGTACGAAATGGAAAGCGGCCGCGGGGACTCTTCCCTCGATCCTACCGACCGTGTCATCTTCCGAAGAGTTTTCAACAGAAATTCCCTCCGGACGGCGCGCGATCGAGGCCGATCGAAATTTTACCTCGATCGAGAAACGAAACATCTTCCACGCAACGACCAGCCCAAATTCATCTTCCACGCAAAAACATCTTCCACGCAACGACCAGCCCGAACGAAGTCGGCACCCGATATACAAACGATCTCCTCGTTCGAAGCGCGACAAAAAAAAAAATGCTCCGAGAACCATTTTTTTTACCAAACACACCAGACACACGGATACACATACACCTATTTTTTCTACTTTTTAATACTTTATATATTATATTATCCCTTAACCCCGCATTTTTTTTACTTGTATAAAGGCTTTTTTGTATGAAAAAAAAATAAATAAACGTCGCCACCGTTGAAAAAAAAAAAAACACGTTTCGAATTTTATTGCATGCGAAATTTTGTGGTGCGAGGTGTCGTGCCTTTCCCGGGCGATGCGGCAACCTTCCACGCGCCGCCCGATGAGAGAGATTTGCTCTTTATGGATAACCCTCGATTTACGGTACTTTCATCGATGATTGCCCTACCGAGAGCGATTCGATTTCTCCGATCGGTTCGGATAAAAATTTCGCGAAATATCCCACGCGCTTGTATCCACCTCGAGGAATTTTCTCCCCCGGCAAGACCCTCTTACCTCGGTCTTCCTACTCGTTATTTTATTTATTGTATTTTTATAGTGTTTTTTTTATCGTCCTTTTTAATTCCATTCCCGAGACGCCTGCAATTTTTTCTAAAGAGTCCAGCGCCTTTCTCCTTTCACTCGTGGGCCTCGATAACCAATGGGAAGATTCGCCTGCCCGCGGGGGGAAATCGGGGGGAGGGACGAGAGGGGCAGAGCGATGATTTTCCTTCGCTGGACATGACGTAAATTCCCATCGCTCGCGCGTCCAGCGAGCCTCTCTCGAGCCTACCGAAGTATCGTCTCGTTGCGCGAGAGACGCCAGCCGAAGGACCTCCGGTTGCGAAATCCGGGCCGTCGGTCAAGATTCGAAAGTCACTTTTTTTTTTGTTCATCTCTTTTTTTTTCACTTAACGGTGCAACGAGGATACTTTATGTCGGGCAGCGTCTCACGCGACCCGATGGTGCTGCCCCCCCCCCTCTCATCCTCGTCGTCTTTCTCTCGCTGTCCTCGAACGTCGATTTTTCTCGTTTTTTTCCACCATTCGCCGTTCCTTGACTCTATAACGAACCGACGAGTGACCGGATAACTGGGCCGTTCGGCGACGGGGATGCGAGAGTCTCGGTAATTTTTTTCATTTTTTTTCACTTCTTACTTTCGATGCTACAATATACCCGTGTGAAGCGGCGATGGAACAGACATAATTAGACATGGAAGCGGGTCGAGCGAGCAAGTAGCGCGAGAGAACACTGGCCGGATAATTTGCACGTGAAAAGTAAAATGTAACCGGAAATGGAAGGATCGTTGCGTTCGGTAGGCAGGGTAAGAGCGGGCGAACACCGAGAATTTTAATGTTTGGTAAGGAAAATTTTCAATTTTTCAAATTATGAATGGATATAAACTTTCGTTGCACATTCTCAATGAGAGATAGATGGGTAGATGGATAGTGTCGTTTATTAACTGACTCTCGTCGGCGGTCGTTAACCGAACGTCGTTCGTAATGATCATTTTACAACGTGAAACGCTATAAAATGATTGAGACTTTTTTTTACAATTTTTAATAATAGTTTCAACTCAATGATTTTATAGCATAAAACGCGTAAAATCAGTGAGCGGTAAGTATTACTAGAAGTTGTAAAAAAGTTTCTTTTTAATACCAGCCATCCATTTTTTGAAATCATTAGCAACAAATGACCAACCCAATAAACACCAAGGAAGCCAAAAGGGACCCTCGAAATAAATTATTAATCGACCCTATTTGTTTTTATAATTTGTAGCGTTTCACCCTCCAAAATTATTGGGATTCTTTACAATTTTTAATAATAGTTGTATCTCAATGCTTTTGTATCTTGAAACGCTGTAAAATCATTGAGCTATAACTAACACTAAAAATTGCAAAACAAAAAAAGTTAATCTTTCTAATACCACCCAGCAATGAAAAAACCAAAGACATTAATGACAAATCGCTACCCGATAAATACCAAGCGTTCAGCCAAGAAAATGACTCCAGAAATGAATGATTAATCGAAGATCCCAGACGAGCTGGGAGGCAACAAATCTTAGCGACACATTTGCCGAGTTGGTAAATCCACCGTTACACCAGTAGCGCAACTGGTGAGTGTAATTGCAGTGTTTTAATGAAGAGCGGTGTTTACCTCTCGGCGTTGAATCATCAAGAGTGCCGACTCCTCTCGATGACCCAACTGCGCGAGCATTGTGCAGCATCGGTGCAGCGACTTGGGACTGCGATGAAGAATTACTCAACGATATGTAAGACGATAAGATAAGCCCCGATGAATCGGGTTCGGGAGGAAAAACCTGCTTAATGGACGCAGGGACGAGAAAGCGGAAGATTACCGTAGAGAAGTAACGGGCAGGGGTTACCCGGCACTAAAACAATGAGCGTAAGGAGCGCGAAACTACCGAGGACAGGGGGCAGAGAGTATAGTACGGGAACATGCGCGCTGCCGGCGGAATAACGTTGCGTGATATCGAGCACGGCTCTGCGGTCTGACGGAAGGAACACGCGACTGTGCGGGCTACCGTGCACCTTGTGTCTGAATGTATGTAACGTGAGTAATTTATTCCGCGAGTTCTACGAGTTCATCAGCACGTATTGCCGCGACGGGCACGAGACCCGGCCGGGGAAAGTGCCCGAGGCTCCTAGACGAGTGTGCTTTAGGTGTACAACGTAGGAGGAGCGGCAGATGCGTGCGAGTAGCGGCAACCGCAATTTTGCAACGACTGGGTACATTACAGAAAAAAAAACGATGAAAAAAGTCAACCTCGGCGTGTGAAAGAAGAGCTCCAGTTTGCGCCAGAAGAATCGCTCCAGTTATGCGTTTCTCAGCGAGGGATCCTAGAAGCGATTTGTCGGCTCGTCGAGCCGAGCGATTTTGCAACTGCGTCGATTTGTACGGTTGTTCCACGGGCTCGTTGCGTATGGTCGTTACAACGAGCAAATAAGACACTTAAGCGATGTGCGCGAGTGTGAAACGCGTGAGTTGTAATAGGTTGCGTCGGCGCTACGGCGTAAGAGACTTTCGAGCAATTGATTGCTCTGGGATAAACAGCGGATGTACGACATCTGGGCGTTAATCGTTTATGGCGGAGATGGCGACTTCGCGGAACTATTGGAACGAGAAAACTCGGCGAAGGAGAACTGTTGATAAGATCATATGAAAGACCTCCCTGCCCGACCGACCCAGGCTCAGCCGGTATCAAAAACTGTAATGAACTTTTCTGACGGGTTTTCACATGTGCAGTCAAAAGAAAAGTCGATTACAGAATTGACAATCGATCGCGGTACTGCAAAGCTCGTCATGTCTCTAACTAACTCCACTGCGAACACCAACAACGCTATCTTTCTCGCTCTCCTGGAACGGTCACGTGACACCGTTCATCCTCTTAAGGTGAAGTGAAAGTCACGTGACGGAGCCAGGAGTTCGTGAAAAAAAGTTGGTTTAAAAACTGACTCGGTCGGTAACGGAAACTGTAATCTGTTTGCTTTTAAGTTAGTTTCTGTTACCGATTGAGCCTGAACCGAACACATCGCCTTACGATATATTACCGATGTTTGCTTTTGTAATTAATTTCCCGTCGGAAAGCAAATTTTATTGCCTGCGGCCGGAAAAAAAAATACTCCGTGCTTGGAAAATTATAAATTCGCTACGTGCACACATCGCTTTGGATTTGCACCAAATAATACCTACAGGAGCCGTAATCGGTCGTCATATTATGTAGCACTTTACTATTGTACAATACTACCGCTCTCAGGTAGTGAAAGTTGGTAATTTCATTTTCGTACGTTTATTCCACGTAGTATTTGAGTCAAGAGTAAACGTCGAAAATTGTTGAGATATAAACTCTCAGAGATATTATGCATAATACTTTGTGAGGTAATTACGAATAATATAACTTCGACGCGTGCCTCACGAGTAATCGTAAACCGCGCTGAGCGTCGACGATTGCCCAACCATATGTATTACGAGCAGCGATGTTCACAAACCTTTGTTTCGGGGCATTTTCGTAAGCATGTTGGTCCACCGTCGGTCCATAGCAACGAGATACTTTCGTTGCAGCGCCCGGATTCGCGGGGTGAAAAATTAACGGCGGAAGTGGGAAAAATTACCTCGTACATCTAAAATGGATTTTGATAGGGACTGGGATGGAACATCTGGACCCATGGATCATCTCAGTGGACTTCGGTTAACGCGTCGGAGTTTAACGAAAAAACGGCCGTTCGTTTTGTAATCGAAAATTAGAAAACAGCGTTTTATTTCGTATTTACATTGCCGGGCCGACGCTGGCCAGGAACACCATGATTCTCAACCCAGTATCAACTTGACTATTATCGTCAGAATATTCAGGAATATCAGTGGAACTGTAACAGAAATAAAATATTATGTAATTATGATGAGAATGACGAAGAAAAAGAAAACTATGTATACTTACACCTTGCGACTGTTCTTATGGACCTAACAAGATTTAACATTTGCGATTTGATGGTCGGAGCCTCTCCAAAACCCTGGATATTTTGCTGCGCACCCCAGCCGACTGAAACAAAAATTATACATTTTTTTCATTAATTATTCATCATAATATATTATTCTTAATTATTACTCAGAGTTCTAATTTAAGATCTATTGCACACTGGTTGTAAAAGGAGAAATCCATTTAAAAAAATTTAATAAAGAACTAAAAATAATAAAGCTACTTTTATACAAAAGAAAAGGTGTTTATCGTCACCGTTAATTGACTGTTTCAGTAAGTGTGATTCGTTCTATATCTATGCTCATAATCTAGCATCATACGAGTTATCTAACTGCGGTTCCTGGAAAAACCTGCCCAAGTCCCAGTGGCAAGTTAAAAAACGTCGCAATCATTTCGCTCCAGCGACCGGCTGAATCGGTGTTCCGACATTTTCAAGGTATCAACGAGCTATTTAAAAAAACCGTTGGCGGTTCGTGAAAACATGTAAACGCACGTAAACACGAGATTTCATATTTGTTGCGCAAATAACATCCAAGTTATCTGTAGACGTTATCAGCAGCAATAAAATTGTGAATAGGCAACTATTATTACAGCACGTCTAAACGACTTCGCAGGTGCCGGAAGGCGTCAGGGTTAGCTTTCGTGACACTGAACGCGTACGCAAAAACATGTCACCGGCATGGCGAAGAAAACGTCGGAAAACAAAGCGAAAAACTTACTTTTGACAAGAAACCGTTCCTCGTGAAGAACACAAACGGCATTTAGGCACAAAAGCGTGGCTTCGAAGAGTGTCCACAGTGTAAATGCCATGTTTTTCACTCACCGCTGCGAAGCCAGCTCCGCACAAACAGCGTCAACTGATTAAAGATGGCGGCGGTCAGTCGGGCGAGTCGAGTCCCCCCACCGCCATGACGTCACACACAGAGCCTTCGCGTCGAACGCGCGACTCTCCCACCACCGCCGCATGCCCCAGCATGCCCGGCACGCTTATCACGTGAATTGGTTATCCCAAGTCCGTCAAATTAATTATTATATTTAGGTTGTCGATAAAATGACCGTTCAAATATTATTAGTCAAAGAGGTAATTTTTTTGGTCGGATGTTCACAGCCTAAAACATCCACGTGAAGCACAAAGAAAAGAAAATACAAGCACGATAGCGCGCAGCGTTACATCATTATCCCATTGGTTCAACGCCGCGAGAATAATCGAGCAGTGTCACCTGTCAACCGTTAGCTCCCCCCGCCGTGTTAAATCAAATGAACTGCGTGTTCGTTGTTGTCATCGTGGATTTGGTAGAAATTCAAAAATTTAACGATTTAATATAGCGCGCAGAGCAGAGCGTGTGGTCTTCGTGCGCGAGCAACGAAAATTAGTTCGCGGATCATCGAGGCTGATAGTCAACCGCGCGATCGCCAATAAATCGGATCGGTGCTCGCGACCGCTTCGGGTTTCTCGTCGTCGCGCAAAAGGCCTACGATGAGCAAATCGTAAGAGGCGAGAGGGGGAGGAAAGCTAGTTATTTTCGAAAGCTCGTACCACTCGCACACACATACATACACACATACATACATACATACACAAACACATCGAAACTTATAAGAAAAAAAATATTATCGTCCCGTTGCAGCGATCACGCAACGGTTGACGTCGAAGAGTTATAAAATCGGAAGAACAATTCGACGTGACGCCGGAGAGAGATAAGAGAAGTTACACGCTCCGGCTAGATGACGGCAACATGGCGACTGCACCGTTGTCCTATTGATAAAAGGTATTTCATTTGTATAATTTAATTCATTTATTGTATACAACAAAATCGACGCAATCAGGTGAGTGACCTCTCGGCGTGTGCTTTTCTGACCGGCTTCGATAAAGACCACGCTTCCTCTTTCGCTGTCGCTTATCGCACGATTCTCTCTGCCCGCTTTTGCCTTTCGCATGTTATTTATTTATTTTTTTCGCCCAATCGGCACGAAACAGTAATCTCGCTTGCAGTAAGATTTAACGTTCTTTTTTTTTTGCTTCCATCGTCGGTCTAAGATTGCCGGCAACGGGCGCGTTTCCCCACGATCCCGTGAACCCGCCGAAACGCCGGTACGACCCGAGGATCGTCGCAGATCAATTGAAATTTCCAACGTAACCTGCAAACGCGTCAAATTCGATTACTTTTTTTTTTACCAAATTTATTTTAATGCCTGGTACGCTGATATTCGCAAAACAATCAAAATGCTGTCGACAACGAGATATTTTTTAAAAAGAAAAAATAATTATTAAAACAAATAAAATATTAACTTATTTATCGATTTTTTAAATAGCTGTTGTAAAAAAGAAAACAGTTTGAGATGGTTCGACCACTCTCTCAATACCATTTAATGTATGTTGTTTCCAGGAAATCTGCAGGGTTCCATTAATTATAATCAATGCTTGACGGGGAGCGATCGAAAGATTTAACGACCAGTCGTAATCGTACGTCCAATTTGGCCAATCGAGGAAGCAAAATTTTGACGCGAAATTATGCGCTGGTAGTCGTACATAGGATTCTCAGAGTTTCGCCGATTCGCAAACCAGCCTTGGCACTGTTTCGATGGGGGTAGAAACACCGATGAGCAAAATTGATATCATCGCATTGTTCGTCACAGCTTGCCATACAGCTTGTTCTTTTTTTTTTTTCTCACTCTCCGTGTTATCTTTGTCTGTACACTTGTAGTCCAGCTAGAGGCTTATTTGGTTGAGACCATGTATCACACTATGTATCCGCCGCCAATGATGGTGCAGATAGTAGGCAGTCAGCAGACGAACAATCAGTGTCCTCCGCCCCAGCAAACTAACGCTGGTAATAGCAATGGTGTCAGTAACACTTATCGGACAGAACACACAACTTCTTACACTCCCGATGCACCCAGTAATGGTAGACATCGGTACACACAGGTACGTAACTTAGTACTGTGGTAAGCTTTGCAGCAAATACCTATTGGCTTTTCCTACACACTAGCAATTTTTTTTATTTATTTTTTTTTATTTTGCCTTTTATAACTTTAAAGACTTAAGTACACCTTTGCCATAAATAATAATTTTTTTTGCATTTTGATGCTAACATTAAACGGGTATTAAGGTAGTACTAGCGCAATGACTGACGCCACCTAAGTTTGAAAGGAATAAAAGAGAATTACAAACACTTCTTCCTTTATGTTAAAATTTGTTTAAAATCGTAATTTTCAAGTATTAGATAAAATTATGAAAAAATTCATACGTATTCAGAAAAATTAACAAATCATTTTCGTAATATTTGTTATGAACAATCTGAAATTATTATTATGGACAAACAATCTTTTTAGCACTTTTTATATGCTAGAATTTTTTCAGCTTTTTTTCTCATGGAGAAGTGTTTGTAATCTTTGTCTTTTTTCTCTCGAACTTAGGCGGCGTCAGTCATTGTACTACCTTAACAAAATGATGCCTTTAATCTCTCTGCTGTCCTGAAAACAATATTTTTTTAAAATGCATTTTAGCATGATAACAATTTTGGAAGTGAGAAAGCAATCGCTAAAAAGTGCTTTGCAACGTTGTTATTTCGAGGTCCTTTCGATACAGAAACGCGACGTGAAGGATAGAGAGTCCCTAGAGTCCCATGAGGCTGTGATTCTGTCTACCTCCAATTGATTGACCTTAAACAGTTTGAAAGAAGCGTAAGATGAATTGCAGCCTGGATTACAACCGCTGGATCTTCTGCAACTGATGGGCGTCGACATACCACCGTTGAGAAGGCAAAGCTACGGTATGCAGAACGGCGGCGGATCGGCGGGAAACTGGCAGAGGCGCGGAAGTCCGTCGAGCAATCTGCCGACGATGCCACCGCCTCATCTCAACAATCGGTCGAACGGCGGGGCTGCGTTGAGAAAACAAAATTGGAACAACAAGCCGGTCGGCAGGCGCAACGTCTATCGGGAACAATTGCCACCGAAGGAGACGTACAACAGCGACAGCGGTTTCAGTTCTCGTTCACCGACACCGAACAAACATCCGGCCGACGGTAGCCAGACCGAGAGCTCCGACGATCGGGATTCCGTTTCGTCCTCCGTCGATCAGGGTACCAAGTGCGTAAAGCGTACTGAAACTAGAAAGAAAGATAAACGAAATTACGAAGGCGAATAAAAATTGAAAAAAGTCAATGACTCAAATATATGAATGCATATATGGGATCGAAAAAAAACAAGAATAACAATTTCATAATTTCAACAGACGACTGCAGGAGCTGCAGAAAAATTCCGCGATCGTCGAAAATAACGCGCCGCAAGGTGGACAACCGTCGGGCGCAACGGCCCAACAGTTCTACCAGAGTCAACTCCCCAATCCCTATCACAACACTGCCGATTCTTCGAGAAATCAGATGCAAAATTATCAAGGCAAAAAGAGATATCATTCCGGTAAGATCTTCATCGAGGAATTGGTTTTCCCCCGACGAAAAAATGTTATTGTGCAGACTATTTTTTTTTTTTTTTTCTAAGTTGATCGATAAATGTTCAGACTGGATCTAAAGGACCTCATTACTCTTGTTTACTTATCGCATGCGGTGTTGCTGCGCGCTCGAGCTGCATAGAAATACAAAAAAGCACACGCAAAAAAATATAAATCTTGATTTTACGAAAAACACGTAACATTGATATTTAGGAAGAAACAGTCCGCCCTCTCAGAGGACCCAGAAAGGGAGAAGGTTCACCGGGGTTCTATTGCCAAACTACAGTATGCTTCCCGGCATCGCACCGGATCGCTTTCTCGCAAGATCCCATCTTATCCAAGTTAACGTAACGCCCAGCGAGCTGTACGGTCACACGGCTTGGACCGATCTGTCCCGCGAAATATGGTCGAAGTTCATGGCGAATCAGCAGACCGAATCTACTTACAGAAACAAGATGATGCTTTGGAAGTATCTATTCATTTATATAAAGGTAAATGTGTGATAAAATATTACATTTCTTAATGTTAGTCTACTGGAAATGGAATTGAGGAAAGAAAAATCCAAGTAAGTCCGATCATGATTTTCACTCGTTACGTTTTCATTGTCGCAGCACTCTGTATACACGAGACAAATTTACGTTGCTCTGATCACAAGCTATTGATTTTCATGATTTTTACTTGTTACGTTTTCATTGTCGCAGCACTTTGTATACACGAGACAAATTAACGTTGCTGTGATCGCAAGCTACTGAACATTTTTTACCATTTCACGCACGGTCTTGCGCAGATATATTCAGGATCATAATAAGGGCTCGAAAAAAATAGATGGTTGTACGTCTTAAAAAAATTCATAAATGAGGAATTATTCGATGTGGCATTCGTGTGATTTATATGATGTGGACTTTAATCGTCCGATGTTGGTTCCAGTAGACTATATCGAATATTGCAAAAGAGACTTGACACTGACAGATATGTATGATGAAATTTATAGACAACTTTTCCAAAGTACGGTCTTTTCCTGGTTGGTTCGACCATGAACGGTTTCGGGTCTGATAACAGTGACGTTGATCTGTGTCTTCTAGTCAGACAATCGGAAATGATCCAAAGAAACGAAGCCATCGCTCACTTGCAACAGATCCAAAAATGTCTGCGAGGCTGTGGTGAGTTTGTGGCCGATCTCGGAGTATCGACTGAATCTACGTTTTCCAATGCGATTAAAAGACTAAATAAAAATGTACACATACCACTCTATTCGTTAATGTTCACAGAATTCGTTGATCAACTAGAATTAATAAAAGCGAAAGTGCCAATACTGAAATTCCGCGATTACATGCGAAACTTAGAGGTCGATCTGAACTGCAACAATTCAGTCGGAATTAGGAACACGCATTTGCTGTACTGCTATTCGCGAAGTAAGCTTACCACACTTTCCGACACAGGAAAAAAATCCAATTTTCTAGTCACACATGCAATGTTTTTGTTAAAGAAATCAGCCTATCAAGTTGCCGCTATAATGGCTTGCTTAATTAAAAATAAATTGACAAGTAACTGCAAAGTTGGATTTAAAACTTCACTGCACACGCTTTCTGCTTTGTAATCAAGAATTCTATCCACTGACATTGTGTTGATGCCTGTTGCAGTCGACTGGCGAGTCCGGCCACTCGTCGTGGTCGTCAAACTGTGGGCGCAGTGTCAAGACATAAACGATGCCAAAACCATGACTATATCGAGTTACTCCTTGGTCTTGATGGTCATACATTTTCTGCAATGTGAGTCGACGACCTTGGTTTTTTTATAACTACAATACAGCTAACGAATAGTTAATCGAAAAAAATTAATCTGATATGTTCTCAGGTGGTGTTGAGCCTTTCATTCTTCCGTGCCTTCACACGCTCCACCCGAGCAAGTTCAACGCCACCTCCGATATACACATGATCGACATCCACGAAGAATTGAGACTCGATCCCAGATCGCGAAATCACCAAACGCTCGGGGAATTGCTGTTGGAGTTCTTAAAGTACTACGCCACGTTCGAGTGAGTATTTCATGATGCTAAAGTCGAAAAAAAGACGTCCACCAAAACAACAACAAAAATTCATTTGTGTTGCAGTTACAACAAATACGCGATATCAGTTAGACTGGCGAGAAAAGTGCCGATCGACGAATGTCGCCAAGTGATATCGTACAAGAACGATCCGTACGAGTGGAAGTATCTGTGCATCGAAGGTAACGAAATCTCTGACTAGGGTCGAACAGTCCTGAAGTTTTTTCCATCAAAACAAAAGAAAATTCATGAAATCCAATTTAACTCACGCAGAACCGTTTGATCTAACCAACACCGCACGATCGGTATACGACTACGCGGAATTCACGAGGATCAAGCAGGTCTTCGTTAATTCCTATCATAGACTGAAGGCAAATCGTGACTTGAGCAGCATCTTCATGAAGGCAGTACCGCGCGCGAACCCCGGTCTGTACGGTCATTAGATAGGAAAAATGTGGTTTACTCTACAAAGCCACGCGATGTCTTTGTGTGTGTGTTTGTTTTTTTTTGTTTTTGTACTTCGAGTCCTCCACGGAGGCAAACAGGGTATGCGCAGCTGGATACGCGAAAGCCCTTAAGTGGCGGTGATAGTCCTAATATCGTCGGGAAAACGATATCGACCTTCTTCCCGTCGAAAAAAACGCTTATAACTTTGTGATTAAACGAACCGTGGATAGACCGTCGTCTCGTCTTCGCAGATCCGCGATTCGTTTTTTCTTCTCGATCGCGGCCTTCGATTCGTTCGCACAGACGGAGAAGGTTTTGCTGCAGCGATCTTGCGCGACGACGTGCACTCCCGCCGGTTGGGTATGAATGCGAGGTGAATGAGATGATTTTCTTTTTTTTTTTTTGCTAGGCAAAAAATGTGCATACGTTTGTGTGCAATACAAATGCCGTTATTGTATACCGTGAAAAAAATGTTATTGCCGAATTAACGAAAACTAACGCACACGTGCTCTTTGATAATAATCAGCCTCGCGCGACAATGAAACCCCGGTTATATCGATAAGTTGAGAGAATTGTAGAGTAGAAACTGCGAGGCTCGCATTAAATTATCGAAGAGATTGAAACAGGGCACAAACCGTTATTTGATAAGGGGAAAAAACACGTTAATGTCAGATCGCGAATATTTTTATTTATATACTACCGCGATAAACGCAAATGGGTGCCTTGTTACCATTGGTTACTACCAAAGTTGGTGATTTGAAAGAAAAGAAAAAAAACTTTAAAAAACCATAACGTAATGACAAAACTTTTGCTCAAACATAAACGAGATGTGAGAATCGGGTAAACAATGCATTCGCATGACAAAAGAGTGAAAGTGACTGAAAAAATTGCGATAAAAAAAAAAAAACTTAAAAAATCTCGGTTTTGTCTTTAAAATAACATATCGTTCCGATAAACGAGCGCGAACGGCGCTCGTGCGTGATCCGTAAACCCCTTATAATCTGAAAGAATTTGTTATTCGTATGTATTTGTGAGGCGTCTCTTCGTTTTTTTCACAGAGACGTCCTCGAGCGAAACGAGAGTAAACAAGAAAAAAACATAAAAATATAAAATGTACTGAAAAAAAAACTATAACAAATATTTAAAAAACGTTATTAATGATATTTCTAAAAGGTAAAAAAAAATAAGATGTTTCCCCGGAAGGAAACGATCCGGGCGTGATCCGAGACCTTTCGTTAGTCGTACGTATTTATGAGGCGGATTAAAGATGGAAAGTATATATATAACCGTCCTCGACCAAAAACAATATAAACAAGCAAAAAAAATGATAAAAAGATGAAAAAAATAACATAAAACATTCGCTGCGGAAGAAAAAAAAAGATAAAAAAAATATATAACACCGTTAATAAAATATTTAAGTTTGTAGTACTAATTGTTTGTAAGAGAAAAAAATGCAGCAACGGGCTCAATAGTCGAGGGATAATCATGGAAGGGTTATTCCGAAGAGAAGTAGTTTTCAGGGGGAGGGGGGGGGGGGGGGGTCGCATTTTTCCGTTGTCTATCTTAATCGCGAATCCATCGTCACGCGAACAGCGATTCGCGATGTAGGAAGACTTATTATCTTGCCTTCGAAAAAATTTCGCCGGTCTTCGTTTTTGCTTCTGCATTATTCTTTTATTTATCATCGTTGAAGTCGAAAAGAGGAAAAGGCGGGAATTCCGAAACATCTTTGATACATCTTTGTTCGCACATTCCGAGGGATGCGACGAGTATAAAGGGACTGTTATCTTTGCGAAATTCGCCAGGGGCCATTAAAGAGGGAGGGCGTGCACTCGCTTCCATTAGATTTTTACTTCGATGATTGATAATGATAATTCAAGTGTGTCCTGCATAAAGAAAGTTCCTACGTATTAAACAGCAATCTAAGTCGTTTGCGGCGAGAACGCGTCCGTGATTTCGCACGGGTGATTTATCACCCTTTAGGTTCGACCACACCGTTTATTTAAAATTTGTATGATTTTATGTATGTTTCGTGATGAGAGTCGTGAGTAGAGGGAGAAAGGGGTAGAGAGGGGGGAGGATGGTTAATCTCATCATTGGTAATTACTTTTTCAGCTTTTCGCGTCGAACTAGTATTTCTTTCGATAGATTGGGAGGAGGCTAAAGAAAATTTGATACGATGATTAATTATAACCAAAAAAGAAATATAAAAAAATTGTGAAACACGGAGCGATATCGTGGGCTGTGTCAGCAGTATGATAAACTCTGCTGTTTATTATAAATGATTAAATTATAGTTCTCTCACCGGTTCTGTACAAAAGATCGATTGTCGAAACAATTTACTTATCCTTCGTGGCCTATACACATATCCTATACACATGTTCCCCGAACCGAAGCTTGTTTCAAGCATGAAAATATCAAATTTTTTTCCTAAAGTTTTTTTGTCATCCGAGCGATACAATTTATACAGATCCGGCGACAGTTTGTAAAAAAATAATAATAATAAAAAGACGTGATATAATAGCCGGAGAATAGTCTCATAAATCTCCAGTGCCGAAGATTAGTTATCGCGAAGTACAATACTCCGGAAGAATAATCAGATTTATATAATTATTGGATAATGCGTAACGGTCGACAAATAATTAAAAGAGTAAGGAAGACGTCAAGTAGAATTGATTAAAAAAAAACATTGTAACAAACATATTTCTGTAACTGTTACACTCGAGACAATATTTTTCTTATAAAGTCCAACTGGTCTTTTAATTTCTTTTCTTGGTCATCAACATCCAACGATCTCGATTGTAACAGATTAATTGATCCAAAATTCATGACCTTGAAGATATCTGCATGGCGTGAAGTTTCACCTTTGTCAAGCAAAAAAGAATTGTTCGCTTCTAGGATTTTATTTTCCAAGTGAACTTGCGCGAGCGAAGTTTGTTCGATGCAACACAGTCGTTATAGTTTGATGAAATTTAGTCTCGTGCAGATATCTTCAGGGTCATCAAAATTCGTAGTCGATAAGGATCTTAATAAATTATTTTTTTGTAACTTTCATTTTGTTGTCAAAAATAAATGCAATGTTTATGTATCGAACCTCGAATGGTTTTTCCGGCGCAGCAGCTAAGAACAAACTACAGAGAAATAAAACGCCGTACACGATAGTCCCCTTTTTCACATCACATTTATTGGTACCATAAGATTTTACAATGAATTCTTTTTTTCGTATTATAATCTGCAGCTGGCGGTGCACTGTTGGTCAGAGAGAAGAAAATAAAGAAAAGTAAATTTAGTGTTGCGTTATTTTGTGTATTTTTTTTTCTTCTCGTTCTATTATTATTATTCTATCGTTTGTTGCATCGATGACAAAGCACTTTTCTTATCGCCAGAAGCCGGTTACGGTTAAGAAGAAGATGACGCATCATAGTAAACCGGAGAAAATTATTTGATAAAAAATCGAAACCAATGCTTCGTTAACAGATTAGTAACGAATGATTTTAAAAAATACATTTACTAACGCTAACGGACTACGCGTGTGCAATTGCAGATTAAAGTAACATCTGAGAGAGAACAATTAAGAAAAAAATCCGAAAAGAACCGTGACATACGCGGATGGAAAAGTTATTATTTCGTTTTCCAATCTCTCCCGCTGAGTTCGAACAAATTACCGTAACTTTCTCCTCGATTTAAATGGAAACCTTTCATTTTTTTAAGCTTCTTAACTCGTCGACTTTCAGTGATCTTTGCCCTCTGTCCTCTCGATGCGAGCCGGTGCCGGCTTAAGCTCGTTAAAATCAAGTGCTCATTAAAAAATCAATGGAAATCATGAGTGGTTTAAATCTCTCGCCGCCATTCGCTTCACCGTTCACCGCAATAGCATCTAAAAGAAAAAAAAACCGAAAAAACATAAAGAGGAATAGCGAGGAAGAAAAAAAAATAAAGATCAAACGAAGTAACACGATTTTCAATAATAATCTAAGGATTTCACGTGGATTATTTTCGTCTCCGAGCTTCGACGAGATCGATGCCTTCGTACTCTCGAATAAACGAAGTGTCCGTGGATCTTCGTTCGACGACTCTCGTTTTCCGCCACTGTCGACGATATTTTCCCCGCGAACCGATGGTATCTCGGCTTCAGCCTGTTGCGCCGTTGCTGTTTTTTTTCGGGTGAAGAAACAAAAAAAATATATTCCGTATACAATCCTCCCAGCGTTTCACAGAAATATATATAGCCGATAGCTTTTCGTCGCAAGCTCCTCCCACGTTGAAAGACGGTTCCACCATCCAAGAACACTCTCAGATCTCGCGGCTCTTCGCTATCAGTAATTATTTCTTCCTTTTTTTTCTTTTGTTTTTCTCCCTCATCATTTTTTTTATCTTTCCGCTTTCCACACGCCTTTCGGTCAGTCAGCAGCAAACTCGAATCGCAAGAATTCTCGTTGTTAATTTTTTGTTTTTCTCTTCTTTTTCTTTGCTTCGAACAACCGGCTACCGGGCCGTCCCTAGGGATTTTCGCAGCGAATTATCGGCCCTCGCGATACATCCGTTACGCACTACACGTTCGTACTACGACAACGAAGCTTGTCCAGCTTGTCAATGGGATTCTTACGTCCAGTCGTACGTTCTTCCCCGTTCCGTTTTAAGCCCCTCGTCGCGCTACACTCGTCGATTATCCTCTTTCCTTCGCAAAAGTTAGTTTCCACAACTTTTACCTCATTTTATTTTCTCTCGCTGTATCCTCCTCGTCAGCGTCACGCGCATTCTCTCCATCTCGCGCTCTCGATGAGCCCCTCGCGGATCGCTCCAATCGATCCGACAACGCGCGCGATCGTCGCTGACCTGCGATTTTGTATGCCGTTTTTCTCGACGTCTCGTGATGTTTCATCCCAGACGCGCTATTTTTATCTCCGGCGTCGAATATTTACCAAGCGGCACGGTATGCAAACCCGTACGCTTCCCGTAAATCGTAACGGTGGACAAAACAATCGCTCGACGGCGTCTCGCGGATGACTTTTGATTTCTCACCTCGCATCCCCGAGCTCCTTCCGCGTGAAAAAATCTCCTCTGCCACAATAAACACATCTCGATTGGATCTTCATTTTATCGTCACGCGCACGACGACCGCTTTCACACAACCGTACTTGGAGTCGCCGAGTCGTATTTTTTGTTTGTTATTATTATACCGTTTAGCGCAGTGTGTCCTCTCTCTGTATCTCCCTGTGTCCGTGTGTCTTTTATTTTTTTTCTCCTATTTCTCATTTTATCCGATGATAGTCGTTGATCTCTTTCCATTTCGTTTGTCAATTTGTTTGCTTGTTGTTGTTGTTGTTGTTTTTTTCATTGTTTGTTGTTGTTCTATTTTGGTCGAAGAAGAAGTTGGTCGAACGAGCCTTCCAGTCGCTCCCGCGACACTGCATGGCGAATGCGTTGCACAGCCGTAACGCGTACGGCTCAGTACGGCTGGGAGAACTGTCCTCCGGCTTGCGACTGTCCGCTCTGATAAAAACCACTCCGATCGCCCTGGTAAGTCGAGTCCTGGGACAGCAAACCGTCCATCTGCGATTGAAATTCGCCGACCGCGAAGGAGTCCTGCGAGAGTTCGGCCTGACTGAGTCCGGGCTGGGACAGACTGAAGCCCGGCTGCGACATGCCCTGAGTGGTTCCCTGCGTCAGGGGGAGACCCGGTTGACTGTAAGGCTGAGTGTTCTGCTCGCCTTGGCTCAGCTTGCCGATCCTCGGACCGGCCTTGTTCTTCATGCTGGTCGCGCCTCGACGATTGCGTTGATTCTGACGAGCCTGGAGGGCCTGCTGGTGCTGGTTGTAGAAACGCGGCGGTACGTGAGCCATGTTCATGAACATACCGACGGGCACCGGAACATTGTTCATAGCGGCCTGAGCGCGCTCGGGACTTATGTAGCTTATCGTGTCGTGAGTTCGGCTGAACATATCCAGCGGAACGTTGCGCTGATAGTAAGGATTGTGGTTCTGATTGCCGTTCATCTGCGCCCCCGAGCGATCGTACACCGAGCCTGGAATCAGCGCCTCGCGGGCGTCGTACATCGAGGTCGACATGAAGTGCGAGCCGGGATTAGCGGCGTTAACGAGCTTCTTCGGTTTGGCGAATTGTATCATCGATTCCTTGAGATTGTTCAGCGGTCCCTCGACGAGAACCTTCTGCTCTTTGTAGAAACTCAGCAGATGATTCCACAGCGGCTGCTTCGACAGTACCTTCGGATTGCCGACGATTATTATGCCGTACTTGGCACGGGTGAGAGCGACGTTCAATCGTCGAGGATCGTTGAGAAAACCGATGCCCTGATGCTCGTTCGAACGGACGCACGACATTATTATTATGTCCTTCTCGCGACCCTGAAAGGCGTCGACGCTGGCGACCTCGATCTCTTGATAGAGCTTCGCGTGCAGGGAGCCCTGATACTGCATGTACTGGACGAGATAGGCTCGCTGTCCCTCGTAAGGTGTTATCACACCGATCTGTTCGGGCTTCACGCCGCAGCGAAGGAAACGCGTAGTTATTTTCTCGACGTTCGAGGCTTCGGTGCGGTTCAGGTAGGACGTACCGCTACCGGCTATCTCTTCTTGACCCTGAGTCACGTAGAAGAACATCGGTTTGTCCGGTGCTGGCCAGGGGAAATCGATCTTGAGCAATTTTCGCTCGTCGGCGCACACGCCGTTCTGAAGCGAACCCTCGTAGAAGAAGTTCGAGGGAAAACGCGAGAGATCCGGATGCATTCTGTACTGGACCTCGAGACGGAAGGGTCGAATTCCCAGCACGACGAGACGCTCGAAGAGCGACTGGGAGAGTCCGGCTCGCGCGGCTTTCTTGCACATCACAACCGGGCCGAGTTGGCAGTGGTCGCCGACGAGGATCAATTGGCGAGCGCCGAGAACGACCGGTACCATGCACTCGGGCTCCGTGGCTTGCATACTCTCGTCTATGAGGATCGAGTGGAAAGCGAGCTTGTGCAAACGCGGATCGCCGGCTCCGACGCACGTGCAGCAGATCACGTCCGCTGCCTCGAGCAATTCTTTTTCGGCGGCTTTCTTCAAGAGTCTGTAGCGTTTCTCGTCGACGCTCGACAACTCGCCGGTCTCGTCTTTGAGCTGTTGAAGCTTCTGGAGCTCGGTGTTGGTTTCCATGTTTTTTATCTGATTGTGGAGCGCCAGAAAGCTCACCGGCGAGTCGATCGCCTCGCGCGACTTTGCGCAGAGACGGACGACTTTTAGATTCGATTTGTGGATCTTCTCGGTTAGCTGGTCGACGGCGGTGTTGGACGGGGCGCACACGAGAACTGGGCCACCGTTTTGCTTGACGAGTTGGTATACTATCGTCGCGCTTGTGACTGTTTTACCGGTTCCCGGAGGTCCTTGGATCAGCGACAGAGGACGCTGGACCGCGTGCTTCACGGCATACACCTGGGATCTGTTGAGATCGGGAAGATTCGGGGCGCTGAAGTGCTTCGGCAGGTGACAACGGAAGAGCACCTCCTCGACTTCGTGACCGAGGAGCCTGTGGTAGATGTAGGCTGACACCGATGTACCGTCTTCGGCGAATTTTCGCAGAGCCAACTGCATGCTGGTTTGGAGAGAAGAAACAATTAATCGAGTGGTTATCATTAATTGGTGAAACATCGATAAACCTTCTTAAAAACTTACCGATCGAAGCTAGTGCTCTTCCAGATAAAGTCAACGACAAAGTTGCTTATGCACTCGGTCGGTGCGCCCGAATTATTTTTCAACTCGATGCCAACTTCCTCTCCGTAATTGTCCGGAATTTTTATAACGTGTCCGAGACCGGACCACGGCTTGTGCAGCTCGCCGTTGTAGCGAAGTCTCAACTCATCGCCGTGCATGAGCTTCATGTCGCCGTCGGTTTTGGCGAGCATAAAGTACGCTATGGTTTTCTTGTTCAAACCAACATCCCAGCGAACTTCGATGTTCTCCTGCGTCTGCGACGCCTTCAGACGCTTGTCGTAGTCGGCCTCGAGTTTTACGAGCGGTCCAAATATGTTCTGATACTGATAGCCGTCCTCGTAACGCAGCAAAACCTGTTGCGGCTCTTCGTCCACACCGGGCTTCTCGAGATCTTGAAAAGTCGCGTCGACATTGTCCCGCCACAATTCCTCGAGTTTATTGATCTGCTGTGCCGATATCTGGCGAGCTCGGAGCTGTTCCTGCTCCGACGGAATCTTCACCAGCCACGCTAGGAAACTTCGGTCCTCTATAAGTGGTTTCCACTGCTCTTGATCCCTAGGTCAATCGACAGAATAATTTGCATCAATTATTTTAGTTCGTCTATCTGTGGTTTTTTTATCGTAAATTTTTAAGACGAACCGGATGCTAAAAAAAAAGATTTTCGGTCGGCCAGAGAATCTTAATCTCGTCTCTGAATAATTTTTTTTCAGATATTTGTATTCTACAGATTCAAGATTACCAATTCATATCTTTCAGGGAACTTTGTGCTGCGCAAGGCTGGCGACACAGCAGCACGACAACCGAATCGGCCTTTGCCGGTATAAAACCAAGAACGAACACGTTCCTCACGGCGCAGGAATAGCATTCCAAAATGGTCTCACCCAGAGGTCCGTCTCTGTGGGAAAAAAGAAAACGGTTTAAATTATAGACGAAATTTACCGAGTACAACCATCGGTGTTTTACAGCGCGAAGTTTAACTGGCGGTACAACTGACCTGTGAAGCGTGACCTCCTTGTGTTTAGCTCGCACCAGATGATTGATGATGTGAGATCCAGATGTGTTGCCCCTTCCATTGCAGAACCACTTCCGGCATACGTTGCACATAACAACGCACGAAGCTTCGTGTATTCCGCAATATTTGCAAGCGTGCTCGGGCAAGTCGCGATGATAATAAGCCTCCTCTTCCTCCTCTTCGAACTGCAGCTCGGCGAAGCTCTGGCTCACACCGGAAATCTTCAAGTCCAAGGCGGAACTCCCGTTGGTGCCGTTGACCTGAGATCAATGCGATGGTAATGAATCTTAGTTAATGTTTTGCAGTTCCTTCATTACAGTTTACGAATTTTTTTTAACCGATAATATCGACCGAGGTTGATGACGCGGTCGGTAACAAAACTGTAAATAAAAACAGATGCATTGCAGGTTTTGTTACCGACTGAGTCCGGGTCAGGCGGGAGGGGGAGGGGGGGGGTGGCTTTCCCGGAAATTACGAGGCAACTCACAAATGAGAACTAAAATAATAGAATCATACAGAGCTTCCCTTCAATACTATTATGACATAATATTATTGGAGAAAAATCTTCATTACAGAAATACTATGAATTTCAAGCAAAATCAAAGGTTACAACTAGAAATGGAACTCTAACGAGTTTTCCAACTTCAGGAAAGTTACAATGTAATTTTATTGAAAGATCTCGTTGCGCTTGCAAAGATGTACCATTCGCTTTGTACAGGAGTTTACAGGACTGCGATAAATACTATGCGATTTTACAGGCGTCTCCATTACAAAATTGATAAGAATGTACAATCTGCAAAAATGGTCCTACTGGTCCAAAAAATACTTTCTCGGCTACGCACTTTGCAGCTGTCCAAGAATCTTTGCCGCTTTTTATTAAAAAATTTTCAGTGCACTCGAGCTGTGATTTTCAAAACCCTGACCCGCCTCGTTTCCTCTAGAACTTCGAGGCTCCATTTACAAATTTCTTGGTTCATCGAATCAAAACACCACAGTTCTCTAAATGAAAGGTCAAAAACACTGTTTCTCCTAAAAAAAATCAACCCACGAAACACGTTCGACAATTTCTTTCTCCATGTCCCCAAGAGTTTCAAGGTCAAATTGCGCAAAACATTCGACTCCAACGAAAGAATCTGCCGTTTATTTTGCACCGTCCGAATCACGAACAGAGTACGAGATAGGAGAAGGAAAAAAAAATGAGCACCGATGACACAGACATGAGAAAAATGTTCAGGAATCATTTGGACGCAAAGAATTTGATCGCTCGGCGACGATCAAAGATCTGTCTCGAAATAATCGGGTCATCGGGCGATTGAGGTTATGTGAGAACCGCATGGGCGCACGAGGTCGTTGAAAACGACGGTTCTCCGACGACAATGACTCGTCCGAAGATTAAAATAGTGCGTTAAACAGCTGCCGAGACGGGTTCCGAGATAAAGAGATAAATTTTACCTGCACAGTCTGGCTCTGTTGGCTCTGTGCAGCATCGTGTTGCGATGCCTGTGTCTGACTCGGCGACGGTAACGTAAAATCGGTGAAGTCGAATTCGCTGCCCTGTGTGTCAGCGCCGATAAGATCGGCTTCCTCGGTGTCGAGGAACGTCAGAGTCTGGCTGCTAGGCCCGTAAGCGTCGACACTCATCCTCGCAAATTTTCGTCAACCTTTCAAACGTTTAATCCTTATTTTTTTGTTGTTATGTATTTTTCCTATGTCTCCCTCCTCGACGCACCACGACAGTGCGAAATCGTCGCACACCGAGGGACCAGTTTTTTTCACGTTTTTCCAAAACGACGGTGGAAAAAAAAAATCTCTTCGCCTCGTCGTCACGTTGTGTGTCCTCTTATCCTATCTCGCTGGCGAGACACGTATGTGTCCCCCGGTCTCGTTGAAAACTTTGCCCACACACGATCTCGAGTCACGATAACAGTCGTGCGATGTGTCTTTTCGCGAACTTTCCGTTGATTTGCGAATTCTCGGGTGAGACAATATTTAACACGGGTGTAAAAAGGCGTGCGAAATCGCGAGACAGCGCGAGAAACGCGCACACGACGAGAATGCTTCGATAACCAGGCGACACGAAAAATCCTACGCCATACTTCGGCTCTCGCCGCGGCTCCACCAACACCGACGCGAGTACACAAGTTTTTCGGAGTCTCTCCGTTACCCCGCTCGCGCTCCCGATCACTCACTCTCTCTTGCACTCTCTCACCTCTCCTCGGTACACACAACGACGACTCTATTACGATCGGACTGCCGCGCTCGTCGTCTGTTACGTCATCAGCTGATTCTCCCGAGCGCCCCAAGGATACTGGGGGGATGGAAGGTTGGATCTTGGACAGAGCCGTCTGTGCGCTCGGACCGCGTGGGCGTATTAGTGCGAATTGATTTCGATGTCGCTTGTGTGTGCAGCGTGCCAAAACTGCATCAGCTGCAGTCGCACTGTGCAGACTGACGGACGGTGATATTTCATGGATGATGGCAGTATCGCGACGCGAGACTAGACGACGAGGTGAAAAGTTATCTGCTGCGAACTGTGGTGTTTTTTTTTTTCGGAATCGATTATCGATACAAGGATTCTATACTATGCATTTTGGTAGGGCATCGTTTGCAACAAATGCATTTCAGCCATACAGTAATTAGGTTCAAGCAACACCATGTATGCGAATCTTATACGGGTGATGTCATACGGGAAAACATCTCCTGTTCGGAAATGTAATTTTTCGACCGGAAGTAATGTCATACGAGAGATACCTCAGTTCCGGTCGAAAAATTGGATTTTTAAACCGGAAGTGCCGTATCTCCGGTATATAGTCGGGTGAGAGAGGCGGACGAATTAAGGACTGCCAAAATGACGCGGCTTATAAACTTGTTTATTTAAAGTACCCAAAACAATAAACCCATATCAAGCTGGCAATTAATAATATTTGTTTTCCGTGGTACCACGTGCTTGGGGGCGCACTTGTCACGAAACTGAAGTAGCCGTGTTACGCTGTTCAAATCTCCGACGGTTTGATTCGTAATATTACCGGAACGCTTGTACACGGTAATATAGCTAATTCAGTTACTACAGCCGTTACGAGATCCGCCGGAGTAACGTCGTACGTTAGGTTGAGCAGGTTCAATGACTTCTTTGCTCGCCAATTTATCAACGACGTTTTCTTAGAGCTGCCCATCAGATTTTGTGCTAATTCGTCGGCGTTGGCTGAAATACACAATTGTTCTTTACTTAATCGCAAGTTTTTATTTCTAGAGAAATGCAGACAATTCTTTTTTAAAGCTTTTCGTGAAGGTAAAAATAAAGTAAAAAAAGATGATACATGTTACGGTTACTCACCAATCTCGTTATAGACGATCGAGTCCGTCTGAACCCGTTCACAGGTCTTGTGCGTCTCGCAAGCGACTAATACAGGAACGTTGAAGGCCTTCGCCATTAGTGCCACCTGGGCTGTGCCGACTCTCGACATCACCGCGCCGTTCGCCAAAATTGCGTGCGCTCCGAGGAATACTTTACTGACCTGACAATAACAATACCTATTAGTTAATACAACTGGAGCCGAATCGTAAGAGACTCTTTGAACTTTTACCTCCGGCATAATAAAACTAAGAGCATTGATCATCACGTAGGAACATTCGAGCCCATGCTTGGCTAATCGCCTGAGCTGTTCTCGACCCTCCAACCAAGGTCGTCCATCCACCACGACCACCCGGAACTTCCTCCCAGCGTCGTACGCGTCGCACAATATTTTGCAAATTAACGATGAGCTGGTGAACAAATTATTTTAATTATTCATTTAAAAACAAATCAGTCACACTTGGTAAGTTCGAGAATTCGTTACTCACTATCCGTAGGTTAATATAACATCGCCGTTGGAGATTTTCGTTTGAATAGTGATGGATATAGCCTTGTCAGCGAGCAGAATTTGTTCTTGAATATATGTGTCTATAGCATTGCCCAACTTCGTTTTCGCCTGAAAAATAGATTTAATAAGAGATTAAAAAAATGATATGCAAAGTAATTTATTAATCAAAGGGTTTTTTCGCACATACTTCTTCGTCCGACGTTGTAGCTGGTAATTGCGTCATTTGCCACTTGAGATGTCTGAGGGCATTTTGCATGGAGACCGCGATTGGTCTGCAGTGGTGCAGATAAGCCGACGACTCCTGCAGGCTCGCTTCGAGTCCTCTCGTGAAATCCGCTTGCGGGGGTCGTTCGAAGTCTTCGATGAGCTGTTTCACGGCTGCCAATAGAGCGACGCATCTCGCGTTGCTTCCAACGATTACTTTGTTCGCGTATTGCACACCCAGTCTTATTATTGCTGGATGTATAGTTGAATTTACCGTGGGCACTTTTATCAAAGCCTGTTCCCGCTCGTGATAAAGATGTTTGAACAAACTCACTTCGTGAGCATTTTCCGCAACGACCACGCGCTTTAACGTCTTCCTTGATGGCTGTTCAACTTTGCATCGCGATATCGGTGATGCTTTAACGGCTTCCACCGGAGCTTTCGCGCTCTTCGTTTTCACATTATTTTTTTCCGCCAATTGGTCCTGTTTAGCCGCCCTCTGAGCTTCCTGCTTCGCCCGCCTCTCGGCGCGCATGACCGATTTACTTTTCATCTCGGTCTTGGCTTCCGTGCCGATCGGAAAGAGATCGGACTTAATTTTCGAATCCATTATTAGAAGCTTCGCCGTCATCGCGATAATCTCGCCATCGACCACGTCGCCTTTAGTCTCATCGACAATTTTCTTCGAACTGTTCGTAACGGACGGTGTCTCGACGGTTTTCACATGAACCGGGGGCACGACAACTTTACCCTTACTCTTGGCAGCCGCCTTCGCGGCTTTCTTCGCCTCGCGTTCCGCCTTCACCTGCTCGCGCGTTTTCTCCTGACCAATCATCTTTCCGATCGACGGAGTTGATTCACTGGTCGTACAAACTTTCGGTACTTCGATCGAACAACTTTCCTTCGTCGAATCGGTCAACGAAACTTCATCGCTCGCGTCGACTCTCCCCCGACCGTTCGATCTTACTTTGGATTCGGAAGTTGTGACTATCGTGTCTCTTCCTGAATTTGTCGACGAATCCTTACTTATTATCAATTCGCGCGAATCCCTCAACGCCTCGACTCTTTTACAGGGGGACGTCGGGCTCGCTCTCGACGATTCGGTTATCTTCAAATTTTTCTCGTTCTCCAGCAATTCGTGCTCGCTCGCCGTCGTCTTTGCGGCATCCGATTTTTTCGCTAACGAATTTAAATCGATAACATCGCTCCTAGCTGACGGTAATTCCTCGTCGAGTTTTGTCTTCGCTGTCGGTGTACACGAGTCCTCGATAACGGTTTTGTGAATGGATTCGGAAACTTCCGAAGACGGACTTTCGGCGCTCGCGTTCTTCTCGCCACTCTCGCCGGTTTTATTTCGTTTGCGCAATCTTCGCGCTTTGGATTTACTCAATGCTTCGTTGCCGTTATGATTCACGGGACTCTTGGAATCGTTCGACGCGTCGGCCTCGACATTCGTCTCGTTCGTTGCGGCCGGTGGATATTTCTCCGCGGCTTTTCGGGCGCTTATAAGTCGTCTTCTTCTCTCGTGTCTCGCTCGAGAACGCGTTACCTTCGGCTTTGCTTCTTCGTTCGGCTGAAAAAATTAATTTGCATTTATTATTGTTTTTTTTTTCTTCAAATTTATCTTTATGGCGTTATTCACAGGGATGCAAGGGCAAATCTACACCAAAGGAAGCTGATTCAAATGTACACTGACAGTATCGGGACTACAGGATTAGAGTAGAATAGAACAGTGTTGTTTTATCTGTGTCCTGAGGCAAGTTCTCTGAGGACACTGTGCTCAAACATACATCGATGAATAAGACCTAGCAGGTGCAGCAACAAATTATACAATTGAAGTAACAAATCATAATGAAAATTAGGCGAAAGTAATAAAATATTAAAAATGAGAATAAGAATGAAAATAAGAATGACAATAAATATAAAAGCGTACAAAATCAATAAAATGTAACAGAGCAGAAATGAAATTGAGGAAAATCAAAGTAAATTTTGTTTAACACACAGAGTAGTTTCTAGCAAACGACCAAAGTTGCAACTATGGTCGTCAAGGTTTCAGCGCACAAATAAAAGAAAATTTAACTAAGTAATGATCAACCAGCAAGAGTTCAAGATTAACGGGGTAGAAGTAATGAATAAAAAGCAGATTTGTTTGTAACGTCGAGGAGTTGATAAAGTAAATTGACGTTGTAGAGTAATTTGAAATATTATAGAGTCGTTCATAGAATTTTACAGCATTCAGGGTTTTAGAAGGTAAAAAAAAAAAGTAGTAGTGAAACAAAGCTAACTAAATTGGATAAATCGTAACATTGAGATGCATCGAATGTATTCAGCTAAAGCAAGCAAGTACGAGTAGGATTTGTACGTTTAGTCCTAGCGATAAAACTGGCTCGACTATATACCTTCTCATCCATTGCCACTGTTTTCAAAGCTCAGACCTCGGACATAAACAGTGTCCCACTAGGAAAAGCAATACAATTTGTAACAATCGACCTCGTACAATTCGTAAATAAAATTATCCTTCTCATAACGCCTCCCTTTTTTTCAGGTTATGTCGGCAAATTCGTAAACAATCGACGATCGAGACTCGAAAAAAAAAACACTCCGATAGATTTTTATTTCACGAAGCATGTCTAAGACGTAATTGCGTCATCGAGAAAAATGAGTATGAGCACAAAGACGTTATATTTTTCATCACCCTAACCTATGAGATGACGACTGCGAGACTCGCTCCGCGCTCGGTAACGATTAACGATATCGCGAGATAATTCATAGCGAGGTAAAAATCACAATCTCACCAAAAATTTGCGTTGATAATATATAACGTTTTTTTGGAAGTCTTCGACATACAATTGTCTTGAGTCAGTTAATACTTTAGGACATATGTTTACTTGAAGGCGCCATTTTCTTTTTTTTTAAATCCACTGTAAGGTAACAGAACCAATGAATAGTAATAAAAACAGCTGCATTAAAAAAAAAAACTATATAACTCGTTTCAACATTACGGGCAATTGGCCGGCAGCGTCAAAGTGTAATTCGGTCGTTATTAAGGTAAACGACCCAGTTTCCGCCGCTGTCCCAGTTACCGCCATTAATCGCAATTTATACTAATAATAAATACAGTATACGTTAAATAATGCCGCGATACGTATACTTTTAATAAAATATTCCCTTTAACAATTGAAGATGGCGGAAACTGGGCCTAAAGGTGGCAGAAATTGGGGCGTTTACCTTAATATTAATCCGAAAAAGCAGTCACCGGACGCATGCGCTGTTATTCGTTATGCTGTTAAAGATATTGGACTCTTAAATGCCCAGTAAAATAACCGTACTGACCGACGCCATTCTGGCACTAATCATTTTAAAAACTACTCTCCCAAAGGACGCTGAGAATGTTCAGATAAAAAAATACAGTTTTGTAGATTTTTTTTGTTTTTCATTTATTTATACAATAAAAGTTTCGTCGATGTTATTTTACTTTTTTTGCGCCGCGGCAGCTTCGTCCTCGCGTTGGTACGATTGCAGGAGTTCCTGTTTCTTGGCAGCGATACGCTCAGCCCTGCGTTTACGCGCCTCACGGACCTTGGTACGACGAGCCTCGGCTTGGTCCGAAAGCATCTCAGCCCTAGCCTTCTCAGCCTTCTTCTTGTGGATGAATTCCATCAGTACTCTCTTGTTCTTGAACACGTTACCCTTGGCCTTCATGTAGAGAGCGTGGTAAAGATGTCTGTCGATCTTCTTAGTCTCGCGGTACTTCTTGAGAAGACGACGCAGCACTCTCATACGTTGGATCCAAAGATCCTGAGAAACGAAAAATGCATTCGATTATTTCAGTTCACGACGAATAGTTATTTATCATTTTTATGTTTCTATCCTTATTTGAACTCGCTGTTTACCTTTTGAGGCGTACGGGCGTTCGCGGTACCTTTCCTCTTACCAAAGCCACAGTGACGACCCTTGCGTCTGGCTTCGGTGTTTTTGCGAACGCGAGCCCTGGAGTGCACGGCCACGGGCTTCTTGATGATCAGACCATCCTTGATCAATTTGCGGATGTTCTGGCCTGTATGGACGATCCGACAAATTTATACGAGCACTTTGTGAATTCATCGACTAAACAATCGCGGCGAGAGTACTTACGAGAATTGGTATTGGCAATCTCGTTGATTTCATTGGGATCGAGCCAGACCTTCTTTTTTCCGCATCGCATTACCGAGGCGGCTAGCCTCTTCTGTAACTTCAAAGAACTGAAAGCAGAGAAAGGGTTATGTCATTAATACAATCGACAGAGAATGTAAAATTTTCACTGATTATCACAATAGCGAAGTTGGAAAACGGGCGGTATTGAAATAGTAACGCGATATTTAGAATTTCACGAATAGCAAAGCGATTAGTTGTGCACTTCGGCTCGATGCCATGTGGTTGCTCGACAACACGACCGAAGAGTCCGACACGCGTGAGTAATCGACGATTTAGGTGTGTATGGAAATTTATAATTAGCCGCAGGTATTGGCTTTATCAAAATTCAATGACTTATCGAAACTTGGACACATATTTTCACGAAAATAAACAAGTTTCATCGAGAAACGTGTACCTCATGACGGAGCCTCCGAGTCCTTCGGGGTAAAGAAGATCAAGATGGCTGCGATCACACTTCCGTATTTTTTATGATCAAATCAACGATTGAAAGTTCACACGCGCGTGAACGAATCTGCGACAATAAGTTTTGAAAAATCCTAATAATATTATTCAGCTATTTACAATGTCAATGAAAAGCTTTGCCATAAATCGAAATCGCGCAATACTCGCTTGATCAAATACCCGTAAATTATACGAACGGCAATTCGTGCCGTTCGGGCATCATCGGCTCAACTTCAGGACCGTAGCTATTCGTAAAACATAACCTGAATTAAATTTACAAACTTTGTCGCAAAAGTGCCAATTGTCTTTATTAAAGTGGCATAAAATTGTTTTACGGTCTTGCTGAATAAAATAACGCAAGGGAATGTTAAAAACAATTTGTCAAACGGCGATTATGAACATGTTCGATGTCCCTCAGCGTAGGACGAGGCGATGATCATTTTCATGTCGCCCCTGATTGACTCGAAATTTTTTGTCGGACAAGGGAGGCTACGCGCATCTCTGCAATTTAAAAAAAAACTCCCAACTGTGTAAATATCGTGTTTGACGTCAACAAAATTGAAGACATTGCTTTTTTATTTCTTCAAATTAACAAGTAAATCTGTGCTGACACACAAACGCCGCAGTGCGCTCAGACAGTTTGCAAATATGTTGCAAGATGGCCCTAGTATCTGCTACCGATAATAAAAATAGGCCGAGAGAAAGCAAAAAGTCTGCACTGTGTTTCTGACGTCGTCAGTGCATGGTCGTCGTGACGTTTTGTAACTCAGTGTTTGATCACACTGCGAGTGAAGTCGAGGTGAACAGGTACATATAGGAGGTCCACGAATACCGATCATAACACTCCATTGCGGAAGTGGATGCAGAAGTTTTGAGCGTTGCCAGAGAAATGTCACCGGTCAACAAGGATTTGCAGAGGGAACGCCAAAAATGCACGTTCAATCCGATCGAGCTAACGAACATCTTGGACGGAAGCCCGAAGAAAACAGCACAGCGACACGAAAGAGGTGAGATATTATGAGCGTTCAGTTGTCTTCACTGATGTTACGATATAAATGACGTGAAATCAAAAAATAATAATAATAATTATTATTATTATTTAGATATTGGTTTGTACGGATTCCACTCTAGACACACAAGTGCATATTTTGTATCAGCATTCACATGACCAATAATCTTATTTGTATCATCGAGGATAGAGATAATTGGACCCAGATTGCAATGGTGCGCAAACGGTGACAGTTGGTCTAAAGTTCAAGCGAGATAGAAACCGGTTCGGGCGGTGCAGGATCGGTTACGTGTGGATGCGAAGAAGATTAGTTTAACTTAATTTTTCGAACTGAACTTGAATAGGGTCACTGAAAAGCGTCACTTCCGATCGAAAAGTGAGATTTTCAAACCGGAAGTGATGTATTTTTCGTATGACGTGGCTTCCGGTCGAGAAAATAAGATTTTCAAACCGGAAGTGGCGTATTTCCCATGTGACGTAATTCCCCGTAGAAAAATAATATTTTCAGATCGGAAGAGAGGTATTTCCGGTAAAACATCACTTCCGGTCGAAAAATGATATTTTCGAACCGGAATTTACGTATTTCCGGTACACCAATCACTTCCGGTCGAAAAATGAGATTTTCAAACCGGAAGTGGCATATTTCCCATGTGACGTAATTCGCGGTAGAAACATAAGATTTTCGGATCGGAAGAGAGGTATTTCCGGTAAAACATCACTTCCGGTCGAAAAATAATATTTTCGAACCGGAATTTACGTATTTCCGGTACACCAATCACTTCCGATCGAGAAACGAGATCTTTCGATGGGATTCGACAAAACAGTCAAGCGGCTATACATCATGAATTTATCGGTTAAAGAACATTTTTTACTTTTTACTCCGTTTCGCATCACTAAGCATCTACTGTGAGAAGGCAATGCCCGCGGGCTTTGAGTAAATGGAGAGTTTGTCGCGCAGTGATATATATAGTGGACTTTTCGAAGTATATTTCAATTTTTTTTTTGCATTCTTATCGAAATGAATGGACACTTTCCATAAGAGCCCGTGTATAAAAAAGTCTAGTAATTCCCTTTTTCGTCTGCTTAACTGTCCATTCATTGGCCGGTTTACCCTATTCCACGTAACTATTTGAATTGATTCCACAGGTCCAGTTGGACATCGATACTATATAACGAATAATCAATAGCGTTTCTGCAAATCATGCTGCAGAACAAATTGTACTTATCATTCTGCTAGAGAAGTTTACGAGTACAATGACGTCATCTATACGACGTACTCATTTGCGGTGACCCAAGTAAAGAGGTCCAGCTGTCTGACACAGCGGATTGCAATATCGCTAACGACGATAGAGCACGACAAACAATCACAATTATAAGTTACGATAACGATAGTGTTTTCTTTTTCGAACTTTCAGAGGAATTCTTCCTGAGCGACCCCGAACTGCAGGACACTATACCGGCGGCATACAAGTCACACAAAGAGGTCTACGAGGATTCTGTGCGAAAGGGTGTTCGGTTGCTCCGTAAAGTGCGGGAGCTTCAGGACCAGGGAAAAGCTGATATGGACGTTTACAGGTAATGAAGTATTTACCAAATTATTTTATACCTCTCTTTATTTGAGGCCCAATTGGAGATTAATTACTAATATCGACTCACAAGTGTAGCAAACAGGCTTGACTTGTCGCATCTACTTGCTGGTCCAGAATCTACTTACAATACGCAGCTTGCAATAAAAGTCTTAAAATACGAATGAAATAGAAAAAATGTATAATAATAATTTTTAAATTAATTTTTTGTAAAATATATTGTTACACACGTTACACGAAATATGAAATTTTATCTCAACTGTGAAATATTATAAAAATGTAAAAGGGCTTATCCCGTAAATAAAATAAATAAATAAATAAATAAATAATATACATTGCAGTGAGGTATTGGGCGGAATGTTGGGGTCGGCAATGTTCAAGGACGGAAATCCGCTCACTTTGCACTACGTAATGTTCATCCCGGCGTTAATGGGCCAAGGAACCGTGGAGCAACAGGGCCATTGGGTGTCCAGAGCTTGGGGATTGAACATAATTGGTACCTACGCACAGGTAATTACTCCAATCAGTTTAAACATATTTATTAAATAACAATTATTTCTTAACATGCTTTGAACTTTCAGACTGAGCTGGGACACGGAACTTTTATTAGAGGACTGGAGACGACGTCGACGTACGATCCAACGACTCAAGAGTTCGTCCTCAACAGCCCGACCTTGACCTCGTACAAATGGTGGCCTGGTGGCTGTAAGTATTCTCGATTTAACAGTAAATTGGAATGAATTTACATTGTGTGCATTTATTACTAATTAGTCAATTAAAAACAAATCCGTGTGCAGTGGGTCAGACGGCAAACTACGCGGTCGTAGTTGCACAACTTTACACACAGGGTCAGTGCAGAGGTATCGCTCCGTTTGTCGTCCAACTTCGAGACGAGGACACGCACGAGCCATTACCAGGCAAATATTATCCGTTTATATATATGGCATGCACTCCCCGTTAATATTTTTTGTTTCCGTTTTTAATTATCAAGCGATTGATAATCTTGCATTCAAAGTCACTGATTAGATATCCAATGACCTTGCGGTGTGTCGCGTGTGCAGGAATAAAGATCGGTGAAATCGGCACGAAGCTTGGAATGAACGCGACTAACAATGGATTTCTCGGATTCGATGGCGTTAGAATACCTCGGAATCAGATGCTCATGAAAAATTCACAAGTACGTATATATTTGTTGCTGCAATTGGTAAGCTTATGAATAATTTAGAGGTTTACCGGTAACATTTTTTTAGGTGTTGGAGGATGGCACGTACGTGAAAGCCCCGAGCGACAAATTAACATACGGAACAATGATGTTCGTGCGTGTTGTATTGATTCGTGATATAGCTAGTTATTTATCAAAAGCTGTGACTATCGCGACGAGGTACAGCGCGGTTCGACATCAAAGCCAGATTAAACCGAAGTTAGTAAACGGAGGAGGAAGAAAAAATCAGAATGTAAATATTAACATGAATTTCAATTTTCAGCGAACCCGAGTGTCAGATAATCGATTTCGTGACACAGCAGTACAAGCTCTTTCCGAATATAGCTGCGTATTTTGCATTTTCAATGGCGTCAAAATGGATATGGGGAATGTACAACAACGTCACTGCTGAATTGGATCAGGGAAGTCTGGAGCGGCTGCCCGAGGTGTGTAAATTAATACTGAAGAATTGAAAGTAGTCTCGCTTCGTTAGAACTTTATGACGGAAATAACTCTTATGAAAAATTAATTATGTCTATCTCCGCTTTATGTCTTAGTTGCACGCCTTGGCTTGCTGCCTGAAAGCGGTAGCTTCGTCGGACTCTGCGGCTGGTGTCGAACAAGTTCGCCTAGCTTGCGGCGGTCACGGCTACATGGGCTCCAGCAATTTGCCGGCAACTTACGGGATGGTCACTGCCGCTTGTACTTACGAGGGAGAAAACACTGTATTATTATTGCAAACTGCTAGATATCTTGTCAAGACATGGAAGCAAGCGATAAGTGGAAAGTCCGTGCCACCAACTGTAAAGTATTTGTCCGTCCATTCCAAGGGTATTAAATCGCGTTCTTGGAAGAACACACTGACCTGTATTGTCATAGCCCATCAAGCAGTCGCAGCCGGGTGAATAGTTACTTTCAACTTAAACGTAAAACACTAGTAATGGCAGTATTTAGTTTGCCATTCTTAAGTTCCTTGAAATGTAACGCATTAGAACGTTTATTTCGTCTGCAGTAAAATTCGCCTGGCGACGGAAAACATGGACAGACGCATACGTAGCGGTCTTGCGCCGGAAGAGGCATGGAATGCGACCAGCATAGAACTGACCCAAGCAGCCGAGGCCCACTGTCGTTCTTTCCTCGTTTCCCGATTCGTCGATTGGGTAAAAGCACTGACGAACATATCCAAGGAATTGCACGAAGTACTGTTTCAGCTTTGCGAATTGTACGCTATTCACTGGGTCATGATGCGTCTCGGTGATTTCTTGAGAGTAAGTGTACTTTGTACAGTGTGATTTATGTATTTCTTTTTTTCGACTGATGTCATCGTTTAAAGTAGCAGAAATATAATGCGGAATATGAATCACTCCTGCGCAAAGTCCTTTGGTTGCGAGAAAATAATTTTTTGTTGCTTGTCATTACAGTTTTCGTGCTTAACTGCCACCGACGTTCCAGTTCTGCAGAAGCGTATGGAAGAGATGCTCGAAGCGATCCGTCCAAATGCCGTAGGTATAGTCGACGGTTTCGATATAAGGGACGAGATATTAGGCTCAACCCTCGGCGCCTACGACGGCAATGTTTACGAGAGACTGTACGACGAGGCGATGAAGAGTTCGCTGAATCAGGAAAGCGTCAACAAATCGTTTCATTTGTATTTAAGACCATTTTTGAAAAGCAACATGTAACCTCGACAGTTGGTTGCCTCGCACTCCAGTATAGTCTTTCATCATCATTGATAGCTTGCGGATGTAGGGAATTGAAATCGCACGACGTAGCTATTCGAGTCATCGTTGAGAGTGAAATTATTTTTTTACAATCTAATTGAAGTGTGAATATTGATGTCATTGGGACCTGATTGAAAACTTTTGCATAAGTATTCAAACTATAGAAACACGCAATACACGCGATGTAAAAAAATCGTAAAAAAAGAATCGGCTTCGTACAGCCGATTTTGAGGCCTTTTAATAATATAGAATGCACGACCACGTGCTATCTTGCAATCACCGTGCAATTTTTATCCTAAGCTCGAGATTAATATTTTTCTACCGACAACGTTTGAGCGATATCCTTTAGTGGTAAAAGAAAAATACTAATTTTGTAAAACGAATTTACACCTTATCTTATGTGCATATAATGACTCGACTAAGTGTTTTTTTTATATATGGTAAAGATGATACAAGGTGGTTATGCCCTAAAAAATACTCGAACATTTAGAAAATAATTAGATAATTGGTATAAGGTTGTTATTTTTTCTAATACATGTATACGTAAATCGTGTAGTAAAGGGAGCGAAGAGCTTGAAATATCAATGGCGTTTCTTAAATTTTCTTTTCAAAACCCGAAAGAAAAAAAATAATACGAGATACCTTATACAGTACAGTGTTTATTTACAGAATAGGAGCGACCACATACAGTATTGTTTTGTTATCCATACTAATATAGTGCAATTATCATTAATTTTTTTCTGTTAATTAATAATAACGTGTTTTTTTAATCTTTATTATTATTTATAATAATAACGTACTCTTCAGCGTACAAAACGCGAAAGTTGTGTGTATGTGTGTGTGTATATTTTCTTTCTTTCTTTCTTTCTTTCTTTCATATTAATTCCAATGAATTAGCAACGTTTCGACGAGACGACGAGAGCCTCGGGTTTCGAAGCGTTGCAACGGTGTGCTGAACTTTCTTGCATTCTACCGGGACAACGAGTACGGTAGGCGAATAGAATAAAAATAATCGAACTGAACGTTTTTCAGTTTTACTGCACTCACGGGCGAATAAGTACATATACATGTATATACGTATTTGTGAGTGCGTGCATAAGATAAATATATACACATATATGTAATACGCTAAGAGGTGAGGTGAGGGAGAAGACAAAAAAAAACAAACAAAAAACCATACTTACACTTAAAAAGTGACATTGTTAATTGTAACTTTATCATTAAATATTATCGTATATTCATTTAAAATTATTATTCATTCGTCCACCTGGCCTATGTTCTTGTCTACGTTTAGACAACTTCTTCATTGCTATAGTAATTACGGAATACACCCTCTTATAAAATATGATTTCATTACAATTATTATTTTTTTCGCTTAAAAATTAGACAGTTTTTATTTTATTAATTTAATTTTTTTTCATGTTTATGATTCATCGAGTATTAATGAGCCGCGTGGGCGCGAGGCTTCTGTCGTCCGTATCGTGCTAGATACACGCGTGACGTTGAATCTCCGAACATTTCTGGCAAAAATACGAATTGAAACAGTTTTACGTGAAAAAAATATACTGGGCCGAGGAAAATACTATTGAAATACTTTTTTCATCGGTACAGTAGTTACATTTTCGTAAGGTGCATCAATTCGCATATTTGCCATTCCACTGTCCCAAATCGACAGCTCGCAATGCGTGCTGGCCAAGCTTTAATCTTGCATTAACGAGCGAGTCGATATCGCTTTTAAGTGAAATCTTTCTTCATCATGCACGCATACCCGATTTGGGTATCCACGTAGTCTTGTTCCCACCCACGTGGACAATTAATTACTAGCTAACAATGAATTTTTCTGCCTATGTCGTTACAATTATGATAAAGATATTACAATCCAGATCCAGATTCCTCATACGTTTTTGCGCTCGGCTCTACAGAGTTGTTCGAGAATTCCTCGCGGGCACAGGTCAAAGAAATCGGAGGGGGCTTTGATTAACGGTGCCCGATCGAAGAGACATTAAATACCTTCGTGGAAAAAAGCAACAAAAAATAGTTCGGTTCTTCAGACATTGGAAGGGAATGAGGGGACTGATAACGCAAACGATAGAACACAGATTCAACTAACGAAATAATCAAATTTATATTAAAGAAAAATAATAAATTATTGATTTTTATAAAACGGAATATGAAGATAAAAGAGAGGAAGAAACGAAGAATAGACAAGCAACCCTCGATCGACGGTAGTCCCCATTAATCTAATTACCTCTACTAAATAATCTTAGCTCTTAATTGTCGTTTATTTACTCGATTTTTAATGATTTTTTATATTCTTTTTTATCCTTTTTATTATCGATGATGGAGTACTTTGTGAATCGTCGAATTTTTCGTCCGAACGAACGAACCGATTTGCACCGTCGTTGGTAACAAAAAAAAAGCAGCAATTTCATTACGCGACGACGTTTTGCTCATTCGGTCGTGACGTTCCAGCGAAAAAATCGAGTACAGTGTGCATACGTGATGTTCGTCGTGTGTGCGCGCACCAATGTGCATTTCTCATTTTTATTTCTCGCGCACGCAATCGATCGATGAGTGAAGGTGTCATGGTTGCGCGAATAGTAATATTAAAAAAAAAAAAAACACGCCGTCCGTCTCACAAAAGACGTTCTCGCCAACAGCAGATTCATGGGAACGGCAGCTTCAACCTCGATCAACTACGAAATGCAGACGGATCGGCGTTTACAATTAGTCAGTATAAAACACAAAATATATGGCAAAGATATTTAATTGTTGCATCGAATAAATATCGATCGACGGGACGCTCGGATAGTAAGAAATATAAAAAAAAGATATACAAGGATCGTGACATTGGCAGATATTAAATAAAGAATTCACATCGATAACACGTGACCCTAGTAAACTCGGGAGAATCAACTCGTTTTTTTCCATTTGTTCGCTTATAGACATATATTATTATTGTAAAATTCTTATAACAATGACAAAACAAGAGAAAAAAAAAGAAATTTCAGTTGAACAACGAATTGCAACGAACACGCTTCGTTAAATGTTATATTGTACGTCGGAATGTAACAAATCTGAACGCGTTGTACTAACGGACATTCTATCCGTGTAAATTCATTAGTTTCTTTTCTTCTTTTTTTTAAAGCTTGAAGAACTCGTCGATAATTCAAGCTCGAACAATGTGTGTGATATCGTCATGGGTTACACAAAAAATTGATTACTTAGTTTCGCAAAGAAACTCTCTTTTCTTCGATTAAAAAACGATGCGATTTACATTTTAAAAAAGAAGAAGACGAGGGGACAGATGTGAGTATGATCTGTGGCAACGACGATGACGAACGATAGATATAAGGCGGAATCCTGATTTTTTTTAAACACGTTTTTTCGTACCAAATTGCTGTCCCTTACGTATTTATAATATGGCAGTATCGGCGTGATATTTAACTTCTTCGTTCTTTCTACATTTGTTTTTAGTTCTGTTGTTCCTATCTCGCGTTTACCCCGTGTGCATCGTATACGCATCCCCCACGCTCTAAATTACTCGATAACAACGCTCTCGTATCGATACAATATTATAAGAAAAAAGTTGGAATTTACAAATAGCATAATAATTAACGATTAAATATTAAATCTACTGATATTTAGGTACAGAGTGAGAAAAAATAAAATGCCGACGTGGTTGTACGTGGCGTAGTTGCCGATAGAAGACTCGTCGAAAAAAAGACAAAAAAAAAGAAAAACAAAGGACTGTATTGGTGCGTAAACGGGGAAACGAAAACTCGGTCGAATGTCAATTCGTGGAACGATGAGAAAGTATCGAAAAAAATGAAACAAATACAATTGCCTGAGAGGATATCGATCGGCCTTGCGCGAGGATTACAAACGATCGTTCCACTCCGCGAGATCTATCGAGATCGATAAATATCGTGTGCAAAAAAGCCCGTAGCGGACTATCTCGTCCATTATTTTTTTCTCGCCTTCTAATTGTATGTATGGCAAACGTATGTTTCAGTTAGTCAAGACTCGTGTGCGCTGCTCCGTGGGGGGCACATTGTGATCTCTTATTTTTTTTCTCTCTCTCACTTTCTCTCTGTCTCGCTCACATTCGCCTCCACTACGTATTTTCAACATTCTCGTTTTCACTGTGGTTTTCCGTTACTCAATCGTTACGTATGTCCGAAATGCATTAAGAAAGAAAAAAATCGATTAAACTGTTCGCTTCGACACTGGATCATTGAGGGATTTGTAATTTTTAAAATTGTGTAATATAAAATAACGCGGTAAGCGCGCGTCGGAGGGGAACGATGGCGAGGCTTATACATCGATACGTGTAACGCGTACTCGCATGTATCTTCCGATCAGCGATTTTATACGATAGAAATTGGTCGTTTACAGTGTTTTCATTTTATCTCTACAATCGAGTTTCTCGTGAAAAGTTATTTTATCTTAAAAATCGCAAGGTCGGCCTTGTCTATCCATCTTACGGGATTATTATCGACATAATAATCGGTATAAATCTCATGATTTTTTTTTCTCTGATCGGTTTCCGTCGATGTTTTTTTTCACGAAAAACAATAAACAAAAACCAGATGCCATGGTTCCCCTCCGTTCTTGCCAGGCTGTTCGGAAAGTTCGACGACATTAAATTTGTTTTCGCTCGATCCTATACACATCCACACGATAGGATACATTGTTTCATCATACACACGCGTTACACACACGCACCCTCATATGTACGCTCTCGTTCTCTCTACGTAAATGCATTTGGAATCTGTTTCAGGCTCGCGACGTCGTCGACTGTGACAGAACTCGGAAACGGAGTGGACGAGAAGGTTTGCTGTTTTAAGTGACTACGTTTTTTTTTCTCATTTTCGTATCTGTCGTTTTGTAAACTCTAGGCTCGCGACCACAAGAGTCGACGAATGGGAATGAAAAGTGAAGAAACAAACGGTAACTATCCACAAAAGTGTTAAACAAAGTTTTGCCTCAACAGACTCATCGTTCAACGAATTTTTCTCGATAGTTACCAGCTTTTCTTTTGGAGAAAGTTGCCAAATCCTCGTGGGACGATTCTTTTTTTTCTAAGTAGGAGAAAGTAATCGATGAATTTCCACAGTGCACTCGTCGCTCGAGAGCAGCCGCACCTAATCGGGTGGGCGCTTAGGCGGGCGTCTGCACCGTTGAACAATGATAGCTCGGAAGTCAGTAAAAGGTTCGCGGCCTGGGGGACTCGGAGAAGGTTTGTCGGAGTTATTATCGAATTCGTCATCGTGGGTCGCGAGACGATCGAAAGTCATTTCGAAAAGAATCTACTAGTCTTCTCGTTGCGTTAAAAAAAAATTCTATATATTGTTCTCGTACTCCGTGAGTGTTTGTTTCTGTTCGTCCGTCTCGTAAACCTGTTCTATACGAGAGTTAAAACTCCGTGCGCGGTTTTGCCAACGACATCCGAATTGAATTCCAGCTGCGTTAAATCGCCCGTCGAGACACTCACTCGGTCTTGTTGTCGCGCGGTGACTTTACGGCGAGTATTTTATTATTAAAGACGGGGCCTCAGGCGTAAAATTCTCGGTTGTGATGAGGCGCACCGGGCTTCGGATACGCTTGCGCCGCTGGCGATCTTCTCGGCTCGTCCAAGGCGTACGAACCCTCGTCCTTCTTGCGCATCCTGTAGACGATGAACATCACTACCAGGATCGCGCATAGCAAACCGACGACCGCACCTCCGATCACAGCTGGAAAAAGCAAATCAATAAAAATATATTCATTAATTCAACGATAAAATTTTGGAGCAAAAATTTGTATTTAGGATCGTTTTGAGAAATAACTAACCGGCGAGTACGCCCGGTTGGGCGAAGAATGAACTCGCACGATCCTCGTGCTTCGGATTCATGATCAACACCTCATGGGTGTCCTCGATGTCCTCGTCGTCCTCGTGGTCGTTGCCACCGGACGGCTCGATCACGTCGACCTCGTTGTCGGGTCTGTTCTCCGCGTGTGTCTCGTGCGTTTCCTGCAACGAAATGTTTAATTATTACAACGTCCACCTTTTAGTTATTTTTTACATCAAGAATTATTATTATTATTATTTGTGAATAAACTTCTCCCTGAGTAAACCAGAGCTTTGCAAGTGAGTTCGAGTAATTTTGGCTCTTGGGAATTAGCGAAACATGAAAAAAATGAAGAAAAATAGATCAACTGCGACCGCTCTATATTCGGCGCGGAGAATAATAAAGAGACTTTAATCATCGCGGAGTGCTGCATTAAAAAATTACGAAAGCTGCGCTATCGCTTCGGACCTCAATTTTTTACGCCCCGCGACGGCGCCTCGAGCGATATGATCGATTAATTTTTTAATATTTTACAACTTAAATACATTTTTAAAAAATGCCTCCGCGAAGTCAGAAGACTGCATCGTAATAATCGTAAATGGATTGAATGCATCCATAAAATTGTTTTTTAATAAAATATAGCAAATCAAATCTATATATAGCAATTGGTCATGAATAATTAAAAAAAAAAACAAATATATTTAGAAATACATTTTTTAAATGACTCAATGGTGGTTCCTGCTTAATCTACGACTAAGTCTCAATGCCCACCTGTATCTTCTTCTTGGTGTGCGTCTCGTCGACGTAAGGTGGATTGGGCTCGACCGGTTTGCTCGGTGGTTCTATCCTGTTGATGTTGTTGAAGTCTGAAAAAAAGGTAAAGACAAAATATATAAAAATCCGTATTACAACCAACGTCATGCAACAATGCTCTATAACGATAAGCCCGTCGAGGGCTCGCTGACCGGAAATGAGAATGCGAGGCCTACGCGACACCAGAGGTTTAACGACTGTCCGGTCGTGCTTTGGGTTCTCCGCTATACCACTCTACATACCGTGCAGTCTATACGCGCCTATCTCTACGTATGCACACTGTTATACGGAAACCGGGCAACCCACACGCGAAAACACTATCCGATATTGCACACCGACTTGGCGAACCGGCCGCATTCCATCCGTTGTTCGGCTGCAGCGATGCAATTCGCGGGGTTCTGCACGTTCACGCGTACCCGCTATTATTACTCTCCCGCGCCGATATATCGACAGCCGATTTACCTATACATATATGTATATAATTTTTTTTCACGATTATGCATTCCACCATCGCAAACGGTAAATTCGCGGATACATGAAGGGCCTACGCCGGATCGGGCGGCTCACGTCGTCGGTATCGGCTATATCGCTGAGGTCGGAAGGTATTAACGATTCCGCGGATTTGACGATATATCGGGCAGTCCACCGAGAGAGGACCGGAGTAAAATGAATTTCCAATAAAAGTGAGCCCCGGATGAGAGATACTCGTGAGGCTCGATATACCGCGAGTTACGAACACTGACATATGGGATTTATTTTTCAATTTGGGATGAAAAAAGTTGGGGGAATTCGTAGCCATCTGCGGGCCCGGCCTCGCGATGTTCGATAGTCCGACGGAGATACATATAGGGTAGAGCGGGGCAAAATGGGGCAACGGGGCAAAACGTCATTTTCCAATAAAAAACGTCATTTTCCAATAATTTTTGGATGCCGGAATTCGCCCTATCGGATACATCAGGCTTTTCTGCCCAGTTTTGTCACCTTGTCCGATCCAAAGATTATTGGAAAATTTAGTTTTGCCCAAAAACCCCGTTTTGCCCCGTTGCTCCATTTTGCCCCGCTCTCCCCTATACATGTGTACGCGTGGAGTTCGGCCGTATATCGAAGCCCGATCGACGCCCCGTCAACGGCGAACGTCGATTCCGTTTTGCCCGTTCTCCGCGGTCGTTTTTTTTTTGGTCCCAATCGAAATATCCAATTAGCATCGAATGAAATTTCGGTGACTCGTCAACGCGCACGCGAAACGAAGTTTCCACGGATAGACCGGTCGCTGGGGAAAATGATAAATCGAGTGTCCGCGAAGCCAGTTTCCCGTGACGAAAATTAGAGATGGTTTCGCCGGGGTCGAGTTCACCTGTGTTGGGAATTTGTAATAGAGTGAAAAATAGGGATAACGTTGTCGGATGGAAATATGTGTTAAAATAAATATTTACCTCGGCTATCATCGCCGTCCTCGTCGTCGGGACCGAGGCCGCTGCCGGAAGCCTCTAGATCGTCGCGAACCTCGCCACCCCCTCGACCCGAGCCCTCCAAGGCGTCCTGATCGTCCAGGTAGAGATCGTCCGGGAACGAGTTGTAAGTCGCACTCCCCGCTGATCTCTCCTTGCTGTTTTGCTCCTTCTGAAAAAGAGAAAAAAAAATCGTTAAGACTATATTTAGTATTACGTTGTCAGCATTGTAATTCGGTCGATTAGGACTCGATTAAGATGCACGGACTTTTTCTGTACTGCCTCTTAAGGAGGGAGTCTCGATGCGCGCTAACTTCGCATAAGTTCGACAACAATAAGAGAAAATTGCAAGTACTTCTCGATGTTGTAAAAATCTGAAAAAAATCATGTATACTAAAGGTACCGAGAAGATTAATTTTGCATAAAAATAATTGCAAAATGTTATTAACAAATTCATGAAAAAATTAATTGGTTAACAAATTACCCGGCAACAAAACTTTTTTTTTAATGAAAATGATTCGTTTA